>JAGGCT020001519.1:2500-15000 GCA_017654935.2 Phymorhynchus buccinoides
TTTTTGTTTTCAGGTTTTGTACGTTGTTAAGATTCTTGGATTTGTGTTTTGCTATACGTGGTAGATTTTTATGTGGTGACAGTCCTGAGCTAACCATAGCTGTTGACGGGACTATAACAGACTAACTAAGAATGAAATAAAAAGAGGGGTAATGCATAACCTCATGTAACCCCATGCCAAAGTTTTACCTTGTTCTCCCAGAGAGAGAGAGAGAGAGAGAGCTTCGTTGTATCTTTTACATTCAAATTATCGTCAGTTCTGCGGGGGACAACCTCCCAACCGAGCAATAGGAATTGTTCGGAAATAATTAAGGGGAATAATTTCATGGTGTGTCAGGTATATCCCCAGCCCTCGCTTCGTGTGTTTGAGAAGAGACACAGCATGTAGAACGCAGTGCGTCATTCTAAATAAAAATTTATTTATATTTTTACATCACAGTTTGCAAGTTCTATCACTTTGTAGCAACTGGCCACCCCATATTTTTCACATAAAAATGTTTGCAAGTCGCTGACTCGCATCCTGCGGTTTTAAGCTTCAACGCCATTGTTGCATTGTTGCTATGGTATTTGACCGAATAATGGAGGTAAGCAACTCTAATTTTCACGAAGTGCCCTCCCCTAGTTTTTTTTCCGAAAATCGTCTATTGGAACCACACCCTTCTTGACGAACTGATCCGCCCCTGCACCACTAAACAAATGCTCAGTAAAATTTCCGTTGAATAAATTTATTTTGACAGCTTGTTTGTCTCGATCACATTTGAAAGTCTGAGAGGGTTGTTTAAAAGAAATAAAAATCAATTTAGGCTTACCTGTCTGGTTTTTGTCTACAACGGGTTGTGCTTCAACTGTCAGATGGGAAGGCTGAAACACACCCTACACACACACACACACACACACACACACACACACACACACACACACACACACACACACACACTCACACACACACACACACACACACGCACACACGCACACGCACACACGCACACGCACACACACGCGCGCGCGCGCGCGCACGCACGCACGCGCACAGAGAGAGAGAGAGAGAGAGAGAGAGAGAGAGAGAGAGAGAACAAGAACAAGAACAAGAACAACGATTTAATGAACTGGGCCATCTGCCCATGTCAAACGGAACAGTGGGGTAGGGGCGATAACAAATAAGAAAAAGAGAGAGAGAGAGAGAGAGAGAGAGAGAGAGAGAGAGAGAGAGAGAGAGAGAGAGAGAGAGAGAGAGAGAACGAACGAACGAACGAAATGTTATTTATTCAGGGTAATGAGATAAGCTATTTAGTTACAGCTTTTTTTTCACTCATCCCTGAAGCGAACAACAAGAAAACAACAAAGAAATAAAATTAAGAGAGAAAAAAGAAGAGAGAAGAGAGAAAAAAGAGAGAGAGAGAGAGAGAGAGAGAGAGAGAGAGAGAGAGAGAGAGAGAGAGAGAGAGAGAGAGAGACAGACAGACAGACAGACAGACAGACAGACAGACAGACAGACAGACAGACAGACAGACAGACAGACAGACAGACACAGACACAGAGAGAGAGACAGAGACAGACAGACAGGGGGGGAGAGACAGAGACAGAGGGACAAAGAGAGAGACAGAAAGAGAGACAGAGAGATAGACAGACAGGCACACTCAGAGAGACAGAGACAGACAGACAGGGGGGGGAGAGACAGAGAGAGAGAGACAAAGAGAGAGACAGAAAGAGAGAGAGAGAGAGATAGACAGACAGGCACACACAGAGAGACAGAGACAGACAGACAGGGGGGGGGGGAGACAGAGAGAGAGGGACACAGAGAGAGAGACAGAAAGAGAGACAGAGAGATAGACAGACAGGCACACAGAGAGAGACACAGACAGACAGACAGGGGGGGAGAGACAGAGAGAGAGGGACAAAGAGAGAGACAGAAATAGAGACAGAGAGATATACAGACAGGCACACAGAGAGAGACAGAGACAGACAGACAGGGGGGAGAGACAGAGAGAGAGGGACAAAGAGAGAGACAGAAATAGAGACAGAGAGATATACAGACAGGCACAGAGAGAGGGGGGGGAATAAAGTAGGAATATTGTGTCAATACTTAGAAGCTTCATTAGTTCATATTGTTATTTTTATTTCCTGCACAAAAACATCCCCAGCCCCAGACCCAACCCCGACCCCATCTTCCCTGAAAAGTGATGCCATCGGTGCCTGTTATTAATGCTGAATGGATTCTAACCAGCATGACAAAAGCCCTGTCAACAGCTCGACAAAAATCACACAGCCATAGAAATAGGATAACTGTGCCAGTTTTCACGCTTTCTTGTCTGTCAGTGGGCTTATTAGATTATGTCTGACGCTTTTCCTGTTTTCCTATGAATAAAGCGTGGGATTGATTTGGCTAGACATAAAGGCCGATACGATCATTGCCTCTGACAAAGTTATAAATATGTTGTTGTCTGTTTGTCTCTCTGTGTCTCTATGAGCGGCTTCACTTGGAAAATTGTGAAAGGGTTTTCAAGAAATACAAATTACACGACTAGGCGTCATTCAGAGAACATCCTCTTGAATTTAGCAATAATCAAGAAAACTATCTATCTCTGTGCTCATTGTTCAATGAATTATATATGAATATCCCCAGCCTACAAGCCTGATAACCCCATGGGTGGTGATCTTTCATTTTTATTGGGATGGATTGCTTTATTGGGGGCTTTATCTGAACAAAGCCGCTTTGAGCTTGATCGTGAAAGGGGTTATCTCAGCTAACGGTTCTTTCACACCTGTTTCAGCCTGATCCAAGATGAAGAGCCTGGCCCTCACCAGTCACCCCGTAACATCCGCCCTCTTGGTGTTGCTACACGTGCTGTGGGCCAGACCAGAGACAGCCAGGACAGCTCTAGATACTCCACTCGCCGCCCAGATGGTGGACCTCAAGAGCGGAGCAGACGAGCTGGAGAGGCGGCAGCCGGTGTGGGAGAGTGACGGGGACATGCAGCTGGGGATCGTGCTGTCGCTCACCGCCTTCGACATGGACCAGCTGTGCGGCACCAGGATGAGGGAACCCTCCGCCCTGCACCGCCTGCACGCCATCGTCTACACACTGGAGGAGATCAACCGCAGCAACCTGCTGCCCCAGATCCGCCTGGGATTCGTCATCATGGACGACTGTTCTCGTGATGCCGCGGCTTTGTTACGAGCTCTGAGGTTCATACGGAATCCGGCGTGTCCAGAGGGTCAGCAAGCCCTGCCTGGGTGGTGGACGAAATCCTCGGACGACAAGGTCACCCCAAAGACCTACAACGTGGTGGGAGTCATCGGTGCGGAGCTCAGCGAAAGCTCCATGCAGATGGCGGCCCTGCTGTCTGCTTTCCGCATCCCTCAGCTGAGCTACGCCTCCTCCAGCCCCTTCCTGAGCGACAAGAACAGGTTCGGTTTTTTCTCCAGGCTCGTGCCGTCTGACCGGCAGCAGGCCTCGGTGATGGTGGACTTGCTGCAGCAGTTCCAGTGGACCTACGTGGCTGTAATTTACTCCTACGGGGTGTACGGCCTGTCCGGCTTCCGCTACATTCGCAACGCGCTGGAGAGCAGAGGGTTCTGCCTGGCTGCGGCTATTGCCACTGAATCAGAGTACAATGATACAAACTACAACGGTCTGATCGACGAATTGATAAATATTGAACCTCAGGTCAAAGTGGTGGTGCTTTTCACTCTCCACGCCCGCAGTTTACTTCGGGCAGCCAAGCGCAGAGGGGTTGGTGGTCGCTTCGTGTGGGTGTCCAGTGATGCCTTGGTGCCCAACATCAAGGACTTCAGAGGCATCGAAGACGTTTCTGTGGGTCTCCTCATCCTCGGGTTCCAGTCTGCGCCCGTGAAACGTTTTGAGGACAAGTTCCAGTATTTGACACGTCTGAATGCTACTAAAAACCCCTGGTTTGCACGGTTTTACCGTGATTTGTTCAACTGCACGGACAGCATTTTAAACGCCACGAAGATTCTGTGCCCGCCCGAACTACCCATCCTTCACTCTCCCCGCTATGAGAGAAGCGCCTCAGTCATGAGAGTAGTCAACTCGGTCTACGCTTTCGCTTACGCTCTGCGAGACGTGACGAAAGACTGCGACTACACCAGACACAACGTGACCAACTGCTTCACCTCAGACGACCTTTTGCTCAGCTTGAGGAGGACTAACTTCACCGGAGAGAACGGCGTGCAGGTGGCCATCGACGACAACGGAGACGGCATCGCCAACTACGAAATCCGCAACCTGCGTGTGGACAACGGTCGCTACAGCTTCGTCACTATCGGAGAGTGGGGTGCACGTGAGAAAAACTTCATCTTCCTGAACAAAAGGGCCGTCATGTGGCATCCGGAGATCGCCAAGACCCTTCAGGAGGAGGAGAAAGAAGACGAGGAGGAGGAGGAGGAGGAGGTGGTGGTGGTGGTGGTGGAGGAGGAGGAGAAAGGTAACAGAACATCTGGCAGTTGGCAGGAAGAGAAAAAAGGCAGCATGACATGTGTCAGTTGGAAGGAAGAGAAAAAAGGCAACAGAACATGTGCCAGTTGGAAGGTGGAGGAGAAAGGCAAGAGGACAGGTAGTACGTGGAAGGGGGAGGAGAAAGGCAACAGGACAGGTAGCATGTGGAAGGTGCCGAGTTCATCGTGCCGGGAGCAGTGCGGGAAGGGTCAGCAGGCGGTGTCCACCTGGCCCCGCTGCTGCTCCACGTGCAAGGACTGCAGGGAGAACGAGATCACCGTCCTGGAGGATGACATGCCCATCTGCCACGCCTGCCCCACGGGTAAGCTGGCTGCTTTTCTTTTCAATTCAAAAATAGGAATCAACATGGTAGACGAAAACGTCGTGTCCTTTGCTTAAAAAAAAGTGAAAGCAAGCAATTTATGTCAGTTGAATAAGAGGTTTGATTAAACAAATAAAAAATAAACTACAGTGTACAGTGCATTTTTTCTGCAAAACTTGTTGCATTTTCGTTTGTGAATTTGTTCCACAATGCGTGGTCAGTGGTGTTCCCCTTCCTTTGCAGTTGTTACAGGAGCCTGGATTATTATGCTGAGTAAATTTAGTCATATTGTCATTCAAAGACATGCGCGTTTTGTGTGTGTGTTGGGTTTTTTAACCGTGCTTCTGGTTGCTGTTGTACCATTCTTGTTGTTTGTTTTTATAAAAATCAGTCTTAGTATTTTTCAACCTGTGTGTCATAATCATAATGTCCCAGGAACTGTACAATCTTTAGCTCTATTTTTATCCTCATCAACAGCGGACAACTTCACATGGCCCGACCCCGACACGCGCACCCGGTGTGAGCCGATCCCCGTGGACTACCTAGCCGTCAGCAACGCCTCTTCCCTGGGCCTGGGCCTGCTGGCTCTCGACCTCCTCGTGCTGGCCGTCGTGCTCACCTGCACCGTCCTCTACGTCAAGCACCGCACGAGCCGCCTCATCAAGGCCACGAGCCGCGAGCTGAGTGCCGTGATGCTGGGAGGTCATTATTTAGCCTGTGTGGCTGTGGTGGTGTTTCTCCTGGAACCTTCCAAAGGTTCTTGCCTGGTGAGCCACGTCTTCTTCCATCTGAGCATGACCCTGGTGTACGCCCCGCTGCTGGTGAAGATCAACCGGATTTACCGGATCTTCGTGGGCGGCAGGAGGTCGGCGAAGGCGCCCCGGTTCATCAGTTCCGGGTTCCAGCTAGCGGTGTCTTTGGTGGTCAATCTGGCTCATGTAAGATTTTTTGTAGTATTTTGTTTGTAAGTGTGGGGTGGGGGGGCTATCTAGGTGTGTGGATGTCCGACGCAGCATAGCAATAGAAAGGGGGGGGGGGGGGACGATCCCGCTATCACTACGTATCAATAACACTACCAAGATAAACACTACTGGGCTAAATCACTACAGCAACTTAGGGTTAGGGTTAGGGTTAAAATAGGGTTAAACTTAGGTAAGGAATAGGGTTAGGTTAGGAAAAGGGTTCGGGTTAGGGTTAGGAATAGGGTTAGTGTTAGTCTGTCGGAATTCAAACTGACAGATTGGCACAGACATCATTAAAAAAAATTATATGGGTCGTAGTGGTAGCAACAGATAGTTCGTTCGATACGTAGTGAAAGCACTACGCACCCGAAAGAGGCAGTGGCCAACGTAACATATGATTAACGCAATATAGCATTAGATAGGGAAGGTATACAACGTAACATAATTTTGGAAAGAACCGCTCTCCAATGCAGCATAGCGTTAGGAATTGGCAGTGACCAGCAGAACGTTACATTTGAAAGAGACAGTGTCCAGCCTAACAAAGCTTCAATGGAGATATTTTCGTATTGTTTTACAGCTTTACATCATCATGCTTTTTCCCCCACGATTAATTTGGCAAGCCTTACCACACGCCTTTTGCAAAAAATAATGTTCAAGTAAAAGGACATAAATATTTAAGATAGAAATAGTGAGGCAAGGAGAGAGGGAGCAAAGAGACATAAATGTTTATTTTAACTCACTGAATTGTTTGCACAGGTTGAAATGCAGCATGACTTGTGTAATATTTCTTGCTGGTTCTCGACATCAAATTTCAAGGGATTTTAACTTTGTCATTTATTAAAACGTGCATTATTGTCTATATGTTACTGGTTTGTTTGCAGCTGCTAATCATCGTGGCTTGGATGGTGGTGACTCCACCCACCCAGCAAACGCGCATGCCCAGCTTCAATCAGAAGTACGTGGAGCTCGTGTGCGTCGTCTCAGAGCGAGGCTTCCTGGCCTCTCTCACGATCAACCTCGTTTTGATGGCAGCATGCGCACTGCATTCCTTGTCCACGCGCAAGCTTCCTGCCAACTACAACGAGGCCAAGTTCATCACCATCTGCGTGTATACGATCGTGGTGCTGTGGTTGTCGTTCCTGGCCACTTATTTCGTGATGGATCAGGGGGTGGTGCGCACGTTGTGTCTGATTCTGGCGCTGCTGGTCAACGTCATCTCCTGCCAGGCCTTCCTCTTCGTTCCCAAACTGTACGCCGTGCTGAAAATCCCTTCGTCCAAACTCAAAGTGCAGGTGACCGGCGAACCGACTGACACTGGGATAGGAAGAACTGCCGCAGATCAGGCTAGTGACTCCATTATCAGAACTCTGTCTACCATGACGGTCGACAGACTGGGAACAAGGAATGACCATGACCAAGACTGTTGAAACCAAATAATATGTTGTTCTTTATCCTATTAGACTGTGCTTTTCTCTTCCTTTCCAGTGGCGACTTGGTCGTTCTAAACTTCAGAACATTACACCCATCATCATTTCGTCAGAAGACATTTTGGGTGTGTAAAAAGGTGACAAGAGGAAAGGAGCAGAATGTGTACAATATTATGGCTGTCGGTGCGGCTATGACACAATGCACCGCTTTAATGAGAGACTTAGTGCGATTTTTCTCACACCAGAGGACATGACGCTCGTGTGGGGCTAATCCTCTCTATATTATTAGTTGGGGATAAAGAAAGAGAGAGAGACAGTGAGTGGTCCTACCATCACTCTCTCTCTCACTACGCCCAAGTAAGAAAATCGCGTGATAAGCCCCTAGTGCATTGACTGCCCTCTGGCGTGAAAAATATCGCCATAGGTTGACCATTACGTTCACCACCATCGGACCACAATCCCTTTTGGACTTTCAATATTTAAATGTTCAACCTTACCCCAAGTCTTGTCTCTATGAACATAAACGCTGGTGGGTTTTCTTAACTCTTGAGAATTTGTTATGTGCACAATAATTTGGTGTGTTTTTCAGAACTCTGATCTACATGATCCACTGAAACTTAGGATAACAAAGAGGTGACTTTGGATAATGCGTCAGTAGGTGTGGACTGAAGGATGTTTGATGACAATGTGTGTGTGTGTGTGTGTCTGTCTGTCTGTCTGTCTGTCTGTCTGTCTGTCTGTGTGTGTGTGTGTGTGTGTGTGTATGTATGTATGTCTGTCTGTCTGTCTGCCTGTCTGTCTGTCTGTCTGTGTGCCTGTGACAGAAAGACAGAAGGAGAGAAAGATATATTCCATTGTACTTTTGTGCATTCAATTTTGTAGCTAATAGTAGTTAGATATATGTAATGTTATATAGATGTGTTGGCATATTCAATGATTGAATTTACAGTTTTCACATTTGTTTGTAATTAATATCTGAAGAATTTCTAAGCTGTTGGATTAGATTGGTTGGCGTAGCTCTGTAATAAATTTGGATCACAAAGGACTCTACTATAAATATTGATGCACCATTTTATGCGTTGGGTTCCAATCCCTAAAAAGCCTATGATGTTAGGACTTACACACTTAAAGAATATCTTAGTTACCGCATTTCTTCGTAAGTTCGTTGTCCTAGGAAGTTGTAAAATATGCAAGAGATCTGGGTTTTTTCTGTTATAGCATATTATTTTATAAACTGTATAGATTTTTCTGGGCTCTGTGCAATAAATTTATATATGACACGTGTTTAGCTGAAAAGTATTCAGTTGTCGGATGGTTACATTATTTAGGCTTATTTATTTTGTATTGATCATTGTCTGTTTGATGGATGCATTGACGAATGGGTGGATGATTGGATAGGTGGATGGATGGATGGTTTGCTGACAATTGTTGCTCTTGTCAATTATATATTAGTAGGCTATAAGTAGCATATTCGGTAGTATCATTTTCCAAATCATCAAATGCCTTTTTATTTACAAAAGACCAAGCACCAAGCGCTGTATGAGTTCATACTTTCCACAATAGGCTTTTAGCTTGAAAAGGTCCCACCAAGTATTGTCTGCAAGGCACGTTCCACTCGTTTACAGTCGCTATGTTTTTGACTCAATTTGAGTGCATGATGTATGGATAAGTTTTTACGAAATGTGGTAACAAAACTAAAAGTTCAGTGTGATACGCACATACCTTCACACAAACGACACCAGTTTAAAGCAATGGATCCCAGAATCAACAATTACTTCTTCTTCTTTTTTTAAACTGTGGCAAAGCGTTTTGGGCAATGGTGGAACATCGGATTTCCCTTTCACCGCCAGCCATTTTTCAGCGAAACATTTCCATTAAATTTACCTGGGTAGAGAACAAAATCTGTCTGTAATATTGTGTATTCCTCTGTGACATATTTAAAGTAAAGCTTATCCTTACTTCCCAAATCTAAGAGAGCATGGTCTTTGGATAACAGACCCTGGTTTGATGCCTTTTAGTGACATGGGTGTTAAATCACTGTGGTGCAAAAACTGCGACGTTGGCGGTGAAAAAAACGGATTCATGGCAATCGAATTGTCTGGGAAATTGTTCTAAGGCAACTTTTAGTTATCTTATTACACAATTCCTCTTTTAGGCTTATTGCTTTTGCTACAGTCTAATGTGGTAGTTATCAAAGGATGATTGCTGAGATGGGTAACAAGGACAATGGCGGACAATTATTATTCGCTTCCGTATGAATGTCCATGTCGTATTTCATATTTATCATGCACGTGATGTATAATAATAATAATCTTCAATGCCAGTACTTGTTTCACAGTGAATTTCCACTGTCTTCGGTTGGAATGGCGCCTTTTAAGGCTATTAACAATAGCATTAATTTTTTTAAAGCAAAAATGGAGTTGGGTTATTTTGTCTTGCTTACAAGTACTCCTTCTCTCTCTCTCTCTCTCTCTGTCTCTCTCTCTCTCTCTCTCTCTCTCTCTCTCTCTCTCTCTCTCTCTCTCTCTCTCTCTCTCTCTCTCTCTCTCTCTCTCTCTCTCTCTCTCTCTCTCTCTCTCTCTCTCTCTCTCTCTCTCTCTCTCTCTCTCTCTCTCTCTCTCTCTCTCTCTCTCTCTCTCCCCCCCTCCACTCAGTAGAGAATTGGTATTTGATTTGTTTGGGATATACTTTGATCATAATTATGATTGTCTTACATAGTCCATTCAAGGTGCAGGATGAGTGTACGAGTTAAAACATTACTTCTCAATAATGGGGCATCGGGTGGATGCCTCGTGCCTCCATACGGGGAATTGGACACCAAGCCTCCTCCACGAGTCTCTCCCTGTGGGGATACCGGGGGGGGGGGGGGTCTTACGTACAAATAGTTCCCCCACCTTCTGGAAATTATGTGCTTGTAACTTTCTCTAATCTGTCACTCTCTTGATGGGCTATTCTCCTGATTATTCCAAGAAAATCTTCCAAATAATTTTCTCCTTTGAGCTCCTCCGAAATCGGAATGTGTCGGCCGAATGGAGCGGGGAGACCAGTGAAAACTGAAAACCGGCCAAGAGTTACCTCACCCATTATGGCCATGTGGCCTGGGAACGCAGAAGAAGAAGAAGAATCTTGTAAGTAACATTTAACAGTCCTTTTTGCTCAGGCCTACACGTTAGACTGCTCGCACTTAAATTTAACAGAACAACTATAACATTTCCCTAAGACCGTCCAATTTATTGAAAGAAGCCGGTTAGGAGTTTTCAACGACTTGATTTTTACTGAACATTTGCTTAGACTTGGGAAAACATACCACCTGTTTCTCTTAGTACAATCGGACATACTGAGAGGGTCTCCACTCTCCAGTTTGCTAACGAATGGCGTAGAATTGAAAGTGGCAATCTCTTAATTAACTGGCCCCACATGGCCGAAAGGCCAAAGAGGGCGTAAAACATTATTTTCTCTTAATTAACTGACAAATTCCAGCTTTCACATCTTTGTCAATATTCGCCAACTTTTTGTTATTATATGGTAATACTCATTGTCCACTGTGTAGCTTAGTTGTTATCAGATGAGCATGTGGTTATTATTGTTTTTATATTGGAGTAGATCATATATAGTGCAAAACTGTTTTTACGATGATCATGGTGTTGTGTTGGTGTCTCTATGTTTTGCTTAGAAATGTATGATTGAATGAACCAAAGAGTCAACGGCAACAGTATGTGAAAAAGGCATAAAATTGTTACTTGACTCGATACAAATTCGTTGTTATAACTTCCTGAACTGATGGGAAAAGCATATTTGGGCGAAAAGGAAATTTCAAGTAGGTGAGATGTGGCTGGCTATTTAGCATCACAATAATCAATGGATGAATAAAACTAGTCACCATTATTATTATTGGTGAATATGATCAGCTAGCGATTTCAAAAATGAGTGGTTAAAGGGCCAGCCACACGTCCACTAAAATCGCACGACTGTACGATACGATTCGATCACGTGGTCTCCAAGAACAAATGTGATTCGCGCTTCGAGACCACGTGATCGAATCGTATCGTACAGTCGTGATTTGTTCTTCGAGACCACGTGATCGAATCGTATCGTACAGTCGTGCGATTTTAGTGGACGTGTGGCTGGCCCTTCAGCGGAATCAACATAGTACGCGGTGAAGAATAAAGTAATCAAAATGAGCGGTTGAAAAATGATATAATGTCTGAATGGTCACCATAATTATGGTCCAAACGTCCTTACCATTAATAGGCGACTTTCGGGAAAATAGAATGTGTCTTTTTACCGCAAAATGGGATTGTCCCCCCGTGAAATAGTAGTAGGGGAAGACGGGGTAAAAAGCGCATGGGCGGGTAAGAAGCCCACCCCAATTATCTAATGAAATAAAGAAAATTTCAGTCAAATTTGCCCATGAGACGAATGCTAGACATTAACGCTCGTCTCATGGGCAAAATGAGACTGAAATTTGCTTCATTTCATGAGATAATTGGGGTGGGCTTCTTACCCGCCCATGCGCTTTTTACCCCGTCTTCCCCTACAAACGCAAACACAAGGCGTTTGTCCTGCCAATTAATGAAAGGTCATTCGCGCAAACCGCGAAATCATATCCCTTGGCTTTTTGCGAACATTTCCATCATTGGTGGGTCACTGTAAATGAGTGATTAGTGATATGATCAGCCATAATCAGTGCGTGTTTAATCATGAATGGGGGTGAATGGACTCACGACCATCACGTATTGGACCATAGTGAGTGAATGGGCAGTTTAGTATTGTTAGAAATTAGGGACTTTACTGGTGTTGCACTGCATCCGGGCATTGCCTCCAGGATCGTTCCCACCATCTTTATAGGCCCTATCTACTAATGTCCCATATGTGTCTGTTCCAGACCGGAGGACACAGATTTCCATGGGCAGTTTAGGTTACGATCATATTTGTTAAAAGGTATCTAGTATCTTATGCGTTCAGGCGACTAAGCTGGACAATGGGTTGTTGTTGTTGTTGTGTGTTTTTTAAAGGAGAGCGGATAAGGGACGTTGAATCCATACATCTCCTTAATAGCCCCTTCACTGCCTTGCGAGGAACATGGTTCGAAATGAGTCATTTCTCTGACAGCGTCATGACTAGGTGTTCGGCCTTAAAAATATGTTTTAGAAATGTGTTCGCAAGTTTAAATTATGCCTTGCGTTCATAGTCCCCCCCTCTCTCTCTCTCTCTCTCTCTCTCTCTCTCTCTCTCTCTCTCTCTCTCTCTCTCTCTCTCTCTCTCTCTCTCTCTCTCTCTCTCTCTCTCCGGTCGTCCAAGGGCCTATGTATGCAGGCATGTACGCCAGTCCGT
>JAGGCT020001520.1:0-75000 GCA_017654935.2 Phymorhynchus buccinoides
GAGCACACTGGTCTTCCCTAACCTGTTGCACTGAGCCACTGTTGATCAAATAGATCCAAATTTGCGGAATAGCATTTATGAGAGCATTGTGCTGGGACCACTCAGTCGAGCTTCATTCACTTTACGGATGTGTATTGCGAGTGTTGCTCTCATTTCCTGACCAACACTGCAAGTGTCTGTTTCTTCCGGGCCTGGTTGACACCAGGATAAATTTGATAGGGAGCTTGGAGGACAGCCCTGTCACGGATCGCAAACCGTAGTGGACCCCACAACATCATCTTCATCGGGACTCGCTATCATATCATCATCTATCATTTTTTTAAAAAGGGGAAAAAAGAAATGATAAAGAAAAGAAAAGAAGAGAGACAAAGGAAAAACTGAGATGAAGTAGACAGAAAAAAAATAGAAGAAAGAAGAAAAATGAAAAAGAAGAGGAAAACAAAACAAGATGGAAATGAAAATAAAGAAAGAAAGAAATAAGAAGAAGGGAAAAGGAAGATGAGATGAGGTAGAAGGAGAATGAATGAAAATGAGAAAGGGAAAAAATGGAGAAAAGAATGAAGATTCCAGAGCGGCAACAGCAACAGAGGACGAGAGCAACAACAATGGATTGAGAGTATGAGAGTGAGAGTGCGAGAGAGAGATAGAAAAAGGAAGAAATAAAGATGATGAAAATAAAATAAATTAAAAATTAAAAAAAGAATCGCCACTCTCGCAAGGAGAGTGGTAATTCTTTAAAAACAAAAAAACACTGCTCTGTATACAAAATCATCTTAAATGTTTTTTCTCCCCACCTGTGTTGTGCAGAGGTTCGATGAGCAGCCTGCAGTCATGCCAGAGCGGGTTCTCCTCCCTCAGCATCGGCACCTCCCACAGCAGCACCTCAGGCCTGGGCTCCGCAGCCTCCAGGTGACTAAACCACGCTTGAATGCCCCGCTGTGTGCCTGTGCCCCTGTCCGCTGCACTGTGTACAACTGTGCTTGTGTAGAGGCCCTTACCTTGCTTCTTGTAGTGGGACTGGAGGTGGTGGTATATTGCATGGAATAATTTTGTTGAGGGCACGCTTGTGTACAGGCCCTTATCCTTGCTTCTTGTAGTGGGACTGGAGGTGGTGGTATATTGCATGGAGTAATTTTGTTGAGGGCACGCTTGTGTACAGGCCCTTATCCTTGCTTCTTGTAGTGGGACTGGAGGTGGTGGTGGAGGGGAGTGGGGGTAGATTTTTTGTGTTGCATTGAGAGTTTTTGTAGAGGATATGCTTACTTTGTAGAGGATATGCTTACTTTGTAGAGGATGTGCTTAGAGGATATGGTTGTGTACTGGCCCTCATGTTGGTTGTGGAACTGCTTTTGGTGGTGGTTGGGTGTGTGTAGATTTTTTCTGTTGCATGGGACATTTTTTTTGTAGAGGGCATGCTGGTTTGTGTATGCCTTCATTTTTGTATTTATTTCACAATATGGCTTTGTATCCCAATTTTTCAAACTATGATGCGTCTGGGTTGTTTTTTTTATGTCGTCTTGTTATCTGGGCAAATGATGTACGTCTGTGGATTGTGTAGATATGGTACATTTTTGTTGTAGCAAATTATGTGCATGTTTTTGGTGGTGTTATTTATGTGGCACTGTGTGATGCTGTAAAGATTGTGTTATATGTGTCAAAAATTCATTTCAAATGATTAGGGAGGAGGGAGGTGGGAGGCGGATACATTAAAAAATCAGATTATTTGAATGATATGGAAGAGAACTTTCAAAATATATACAGCATGCTAGGAAGATGCAAATCCCATAGAACAAAATAACTTTGCCTAAGCTTCACAAGAATGTACTTCTCTAATTTTACAAGAATGTGAATTGCATGCTTTGAGGGTGAAGATCCTATTTAAAAAGAAAACAACTTGGACTAATTTTCAGTGTGTTGGATTTGATTTGGATTTCCGTTAGAGTCCGAAGTGAACGTTGTTTCCTGGATGAGTGTATACCAAGTTGACAGTGTACTCCTAACCAACTAAGAACATTCCACTGGCAAGTAAGAACATTAACAGAGTGCAGATTCAGATTTTAGAAAGATTCTGATGCATGTTTCCGTTGGTGTTTTTATGCAACGCTGTCAACATTTGCATGCTTGTGAGTGCACAATAAACAAACATGGTTGCATGCCTGCAGGAATACCGTTATTTCTTATTTAGGGATGTTTTGAACATAAGATGGATTGGAATCCCTTGGAAATTGATGCCATTACATGATACAACCAGAATATGAGACACACTTAAAAGAGGCAAGGCAATCACTCAAGGAAGTAAGATACAATCTAAAAGGCAAGTCAACCATTTTAAAAAAAAGCAAACACCTCAGCTTTAGCAAATGATATTTTGTGATAAAAGTTTTTCTTTCATGCTGTGTAAAGCTCAGTGAGTTCTGGTTCCAAATCGAAGGAGCCTATGAGGCTAAGAACTTGACAGATATTTAATTTACAAACTTATATCAAAGCTTGAAACTGCAAATCTCTAACCTACAGCCATTTTACAAGATACATTCTATTCAGACAGCTGTCCTCACTATCTTGTCATTCAATTTGCGTGCAAAAATAACGAAGCATACAGCTCTTTGGTTAATTTAAGTCTCAGGTTTCTGTATGCCCCCTGCGTTTGATGAGAAAAAACAGTCTTCACGTGTCTAACACTGTGTTACTAGTGCAACAAGCATGAGCTGAAATATCGAAGTTAGGCCTAAAAGATAGCCTAACTATAATTGAGTCTAGGAGATCTTGTGGATAATAAGAGACTGGCATGTTGGCCTTTGTATTTGAGTTACATTTTGTTGCTTCTGTTCTTTGCATTTGTGTTTTTGGTGCCTTGCACATGGTGTTACTTGTGAATACTTCTGTATTTCAAATATATATGATTTTGATATCATCTTGTTTACCTGTCAAACGATAGCAGTGCAATAACAAAAAGTTCAAGGCAGTAATCAAGACGCATGTTTGTACCACCTGAACTGTCTTGCTTGTATCGACTGTGTGTGTGTGTTATTGCATGTGGTAATTAAAAAGAAAGTGAAACCATCACATAAGTTTACGTGTATTTTTAACAAAAAATTGTGCTTGGTGATAAAACAAACAATGCTTGTTATTGTCATCCATACCAGCCATTGTGGTTTTTAAGCTTCACAAAAACATAGGGAAATCAGCCCAATGAAGTAACATAATTAAAACAGTTGTACCAAATTAGCCATTTAGAGTTGTTTAGTAAATGTATTATGGCTTTTAGGATAGATATCTGCTATGTTGCTGAGTCAGAAAAAAATGACAAATGCTAAGGAAATATAAGCAAATTGGAAACTTTCACTTCTGTTTTTGATTTGTTTCTTTTTATGTTATGACAGATTGTTTGTATGTTGTTACAGATGTAATCATTTTGACCTTGTGTCATATTTGATGTTGTTCTGTTTTGCTTTACAAGAAGAAGCTGTGACAGCAATTTTGTTTTGTTGTCTTGAAACTGTTCCTGCCAAATCAAAAAAATAATCGTTGTTGTTGAATAGATCCTCTTATTAGAAGTGTCAGAAAAAGAGCATGTATTTTGTTTAACCTGGCAAACAATTCTTTTATATTCATTGCTGTTGTGACCCTTCTGTTAAAAATCATGTGTCAAAGAGTTTGTGTTTATTCAAGATTATGCTTATGGTGAAGATTATGTATCTCGTCGTGGAAATACATTTATTGTGTTTGAATTTTGATATATCGCAATCTCCGATGTTATTAGTGCTGTCATATTTATGTTATGCGATTAAACAGTGGTTAATCTGTATTTCCCAGTAAAATATTGTTTTGTTGTATTTTCCAGTATGTGGAATTTATATATTTTTTAATGTGTATGAGAATTCACTGTCTATAGAAAAACAGCCAAAATCTGTCAGTTTTGTTTGTATGTTTGGGTGTTTTTGTTGTTGTTTTGTTTTTTGCTGTTGTTGTTGTTGTTGGTGTTCAAATTGATAACTTTGTTTCAAAACATCCATTTCAAAAGATATAATCAAAACCTTGCTCTGTGAACCTGGTGATAATCTGAAAACTTTGGATGGAGTGATTAGATACCATTCACATTGTATGATTTCCAAATAAATCAGTGCCCTTTTCTTTTGTTTCATTTTTGTTGTTTTTTCTCTCTGTAGATTTGGATCCCGGGTGTTTCTGTAAGTGGTGTGCAGAGGGTGTTGTCGCGAACGATTTGCCTTGCTAATTCATGTGCAGAACACCAGCTAACATAGAAACAGAATGGCATCAGATCTTCCTTTTCATTCTTTTCAGCTAGACGTGGTTAAGCTACAGTGTCTCTGATCACCTCTTCTTTCTGCTACTTACACCTTTCTTATCTTGTATTTTTTGTTGTATTTCTTTTTTTGTTTGTTACATGCGCATGTTTCTGTCCAAAATGTTTTGTCTCTTTTCTTCCCTGTTTTTGTATTGCATGCGATTCCAACACGTTTTGTATGCTCCGTCGTTGTCGTGCATGTCAGATTGTATTATCAAAATGGTAACTTTTTTTAGTTTAAATTTCTTTTGTTTTACTGTACATCATTGTACTTTTTGTATTATGAGTTGTAATTGTTTTCAGTTAAAATTTATTTTGTTTGAATAGACTTTTGTGTGTGTGTTGTTGTTTTTTCTACTTAGTTTTGTTTCATTGCTTGTATCTTTATGTGTACAACTGATATCTTACATTTTGAGTTCTGTATCATGCCTGTTTTTTCCCTGCCTGTTACTTTTTTGTCTTTTTTTCCCCACACTCACCGTTCCTACTTCTTTTTCTTCATTCACCCTGTTTGTTTGTTTTCCTATCCTTTTAGCTGTATCAAGTCTTTCCCTTGTGCACCTCATGTTGTATTTGTGTCTTTTTCCTCTCTTGTTTTGTTTATCACTCACGTTTCCTCTAACCGTCCTTTTCACCGATTTCATGTACTCTTCCTTTTTTAAATAATGTTGATAAACAGTTATTTGCATTGGTTGGTGTACCAGTTCATTCGTCGATTGTCAGACTGGCTTCCAATGTTTGTGAAGAACTAAATAAAGATGAATTATCCCATACAGATTTTTTTTGGGTGCTTTTCTTTCTTTTTTCTTTGTCGATCACCCAGACAGTTTCCTATCATATGAACGCTGATGCGTCATGCTGCCATTCTGTACCTAAAAAATAGGCCCGGCATATCCGTCTGCGGCTGGAGAAAATCTTTGTAAGAATTTATAGAATAAGGGCAGGAGAATGGACCAGTAAGGCAGAATAATAGTAGATAACAGTTAGCAAAGGGGAAAGGCAGAGTCAAAGAGAGTGATAGATTAATTACAGGAAGTTAAAAGCAAAGAACTTCCAGGAGATGTGAAAACTATTTGTACTGAAAGACCTCCCAGTATCCCCACGGGGAGAGACTCGTGGACTGGGCAAGGTCGTATGGAGGCACAAGGCATCCACCTTTCAGGGTGCTTTTTTGTGATCTTGTTAATGCTCTGGACATTTACAATCTAAGTATGCGCACATCAAAACTGAACAGCTAAAAATCAGAACAGTTGGTAAGAATAAAGCAAAAAGAAAGAAGCAAAATGTTTAACGACCAAATACACTATGTCTGATCACCAAAGAGAATTAAATGATGCAGAAGTAGCAAAGAAAGTGAACCTTTAAATCAAATGGTAAGCAACTATCTGCAAGTAGATTTATTTAGAGAGCTTCTGCCAAGTGGTTAGAGAGCATGCTTTTGTTTCTGGGTGTTGTTTTTTTCATTGGTGCAAGAAGCAAATTATTTCAATTAAAAAAAGTAATTAAATAAAGAAGTACTAAAGAAAAATATTTGGATTGTTCAGGTATTGTTGTACAATGCAGCTTGCAGAGAATGCCTGTACATTAGAGAGTTGTAAAATTAGAATGAGAAACAGAAACAAATATTATCGTCTTAAATGCTTGTGACTAAATGTTCACAGTAAATTTGAAATAGGGCATTTGCCGTAGGCGTTCGTACTGTAGACTAGACTACACCACTGCCGGAATGTTTTGCCCGCATGAACTCTCTTATCTAAGGCCTTCAGTGAAATTCAAGGTTGCTTGCCCCCGCCAAATGGCCTATTCATCTTTGTTGGTGATATTACACTATATATGGATAAGGATACCCAGAACCCTGTAGCTTTTGTCTAATCCATGAATTGTTAAAATCTCCTGTATACGTTTTGTTACATCTGCAGTCTGTGCTTTTTTCAGACCTCCAAGGTGATAAGAGAGCCTGGGAGCACGCTTGTCAGGGGGAGGCAGCCTAGCTTCACAACCACCATGGCATTAGAGGACATAAGTCACCTCACCGCCATCACTGTCATGGGTTTGCAATATTATATTTGAGGGTGGTCATATTAGGGATTTGGGGTGGGCCAGTTTTATGTTTAACTTTCAAGGTTCTCCACGTATGTGTTCACTGTCGTGTTCTCAACAGAGTAATCTAGTAGTGTTGTGTGACTAGTGACAACTGGCGTTTTATCACCAATATGTGATTGCCGTGCAGCACATCCAGATTGTGACTTTTTTTATATATATTATATAAGCTGTTAAAATGGGGAATTTTAATGTAGATATTTTGGAGGTAAAGACACGATGTTAGTATTGGAATGAGTTATGTACAGTACTGATGATCGTAACCAAGACTCACATGTATATTTTTATGTCATGGTCAAACTTTTTATGGAAAATTGTGAATGAAATTAAATTATACAATTTTAGTTCTGATCAAATCTGCTCTTGATGATTTTTCCAGAGTAAAATTCCAGTCAAAGGTTCTGAAAGAATTGTGATTTCCCTCTTTGTCTGCCTGTGTTCTCAATGTTTCTACTTTTTTGGCTTTGTTCCTACTGCTCTAACTAAATATTATGCTTGAAATCCAGTATAAACCAAAATGGATACATTTTGGACAGGAACAACCAAAAGCATAAAAATATTCATAAAACGTAAAGAATTCGTTCTCACACCAACAGACCAATAAGAAGAAGAAATTTTGGTGTTTTACGTAAAAAACAGACCAATAACTATATGAATACAACAGTTAACACAGACACAAACCAATACCATCTCAGTTAACAGATAATTTTTACCATTTTATCTTCCGTATTTTTCAGACTATGAGGCGCACCTTTTTATAAGGCGCACCCCCAATTTTTACACAAAATTCAGATTTTGTTATTATGTTTTCTTACTATTTTATTAGTCACATTATATGGCGAAGGGGTCTCAGTCTTTGAAAAAAGTATTGCCTTATAGTCCGAAAAATACAGTAATTTTTTTAATAACCTGATTCGGTTCAATGTTAAATCTTACTATTAAAAACAAATTTGCATTATTATTTTGTAAATAGAAAGTATTTCTGCAATCTGGAAGAGCTATGCAAGAAGTTCAATTTTCTGTTATTATTTGTTATTCTATTATTGGTTTGCTTTGTTATAATTTTGTTGTTGTTTCACCCCATTCCTCTTTTACCTTGCCCCCACCCCATCCCCGTCTTTTATGTTTTTGTGATTGTGTGTTCCTCTGTTTTCTTGTGTTTTTAGCCACCTATTTGAACAGATTTTTCCTTATCTTTTTCTCATTGGAAAATAATTATAATCTTGCTTAGGGGTATGGAAGCTTTACTCAATGTAGCACCACATCCCATTCTGAAGCCTTTGTTAACTTTGTCTGTTTGTGTGTGTACATGTTAACTTTATCCTTTGTTTGAATAGTTTTAAATTCTTTTTCTGAGGCAATAACGAGAGAACTTTGCATGGTCTAAGCTTGTTTTCTTCATGTATGAGGATTATGAAAGACTGGTCATAGTGGTATTAATTTTGAAATGTATAGTATGTAAGTAATTGTCTTGAGTATTTGTGGGAGTTTTTGTTGTTAAACCTGCGTTATTTTTTTCTCTGCGATTTAACAACGCAGACTGGTTAATGTGCTCATCTAAACTTTGGGAATTATTAAGTAAAACAGGATGGAAAATGGAAGTCATATTGTGAGCATATAATACATTTAATGATTAGTTGGTACAGGGCATTATTTTGCTTAAAATGAATCATTCATACATCAGTGGGTATAAGGAAGATCCTTACTATATTACATTTAATAGGAGCTACCCTGATATATGTTTAATGTTTTTCAATGTAAAATGTTTACCCTATTTTTTTATATTTGATAAGTATTGTTTTAAGGAATATCAGATTAACATGGGTAAAAAAAGAAAAGAATTCTTCTTTAATACACTTAATTTACACATGCATCTTCTGTTTAATTTTTTCCTCATCTTTTTCACCTTTTTATCCCATGTTTAAAACTTCAAATTTGAATAAATTAATTGAAGGAAAAGAGGTTGAAATTGAAAAATGATTTTAAAGTTATTTTTGATCAAAATGTGTCTGGCTGTTTTGTTTGAATCCTTGCGAAAAATAGGTCTTCAAAATGTTGGTTAGAATTGATTACCTTTAGTACTTCAGCCTTCACATGCATATGTCAAGGTCTGCCTTTTCAACACATGTGCTCGCATACACAAATGCACACATGTGCTGCAAAAGTAACTTAAGACAGCTTCTAATTTTCTTTTTACCAAACTTTATCAATCAAATGATATGTTGTTGCTGTCGTACCCTGGCTTAAAGACTCCAGGGATCATTCCAACAGTCGAAGCACTTGAACATTATGGTACAAATGCACCAGCTTGGGATGAGAACATTACATTTGTGAGCGTTTTTGATTACCCCGCCACGTGGGCAGCCACACTCCGACTTCGGAGAAAATGGTTTAATTATGTCTGCAGAGACAATCTTTAGAAAGTCTTCCTCTGGTTAACCTTAACAAGTGTTCTAAGAATCAGACGACAAAACCTGTCGCATGTTCTTTTTAATCATAATTTTGGCACGATTATTATGAAATATCACAGTTTGTTTATAGAGAACAGATAGTAATAATGACAGTTGCAGTTTGGAATAAACATTGTGCGTAACCTGGGATTTAGATTCTTTTTCATTTGTTTATTCTTGACTTGTATTTGCCGTCTTCCTCTTTCTGATCCTCATGGATATCCTCTTCCTTAAAACAACTCAACCTTCAAAGTCTTTTGAAGTGAGCTTTTTCCATTCAAAATTGAATAGATCTGCATTTTGTGTGTAATATTTGTTGTGGTCGAGACGAATTTGAAACTGTCCATATGTTTTACATGGTATGTGTGTAGGATGCGTGTACTTTATTGTGTGTACATATTGAATCCATGTTATTACATGTAATATCTTTATCTTTATGTGTCCCGGAGCCCCCTCTCTTATATATGTATTAAACATAATTTTTAAGCAAACTCTGTGTCTTTATTTATTTGTGATCTGTGTTAAGTCTGTAACAGTATTATTAATGGATTGTAATGTTCATTTCATTGTCGTCATAATAACTTTTGTTGATATTCTTTGAATTGTGGATTTTATTTATTTAATGTTTTAACTTTTGTTGATATTCTTTGAATTCTGGATTTTATTTATTTAATGTTTTCCTTATGTGATATTGAAAATAAAGCCATGTTCTCTTTCTTTCTCTATATTATCTGTCTAAGTGGAAGACAAAACAAAAGGAAACAGGCCATTCAAAACATACTTAACTTAAGAAGCCAAAATTTCAAATCTAAGTAGTTCTCTTTCTTCTGGCTAATAAAAAAAGTATGGATCTTTGACAGTTTTTTTCTTCAGTATTTTTGTATTTCAGTTATGATAGGACTAAGTTCAAGGTTTAAGTGGTATTTAAGAGTTTAGTCCAAAATGTCCATTATCATAGCTTTATGGCGTGTAAGTGTTAAATCTTTTTATGGTTTATGTATGCTACATTCTTTCCTTTTTTTCTTTTTTTTCAATACACCACTGATTGAGTGCATTTATGTCATGACAATGTGCAGAATACTTTTATATTATGTACGTAGTCCTCTGGGTGCTGGGATACTCATGTTTTATTTTATGTGAACGGAGAAAAGTGTACAGAATTTGATCAATATCATTGTAAAGTATTGAAGGGCTCACAACCAACCAGAAAAAATATTCATAAGAAATGAATACGGTGTTACACTGAACAGGATTTTTCTAGACAATAATTTGTTTGAGCCAGGAAGACTTTGAAAATTTAGTCTGAGCAATACTCACATAGATAAGTGTAAACCCATTGCTGTTGATGGGACAATAAGCAATGTAAAAATAAATAAATAAATGTTTTGAGTTTCAAAAGTGCATTTGAAAGGTCTTCTGATACATTTGTTCAAAATGAGTGTTTGGAAAAAAATTTGTGGAACATGTTCTGATGCATGTTCATCAAAGATAAATTGGGGTTATTTGTAAATGTATGAAGTAGGAATAAAATGTTTAATACCTAAGATAAATTGGGGTTGATTTTTTTGTTTCTTGTTATTTGGCTTAGTTGTTTGTTGTTTTGTTATAGAAGGTGATCTCATATGGATTATAAAACTATCTTTAATATTTCTGTCTAGTAAAACAGCATTAAAATAGATCTTAATTGATTGAGTATACAAGTGATAACTTGTATATTTTTTTATCTTATCCTTTTTTAGTCTCTTTCATTCATGTCCTTATGGAAATTGTGTTTGTTTACTGTGCTTTAAGATAGTGTTTGACACTTTCGTTTATCTTAATGCTCATTGTTATTTATTTTTTTTAAGTGTAAAGAAAGATAATGCACTTGAAATAGGTTGAAAAGACTCCTTTACACTATTCCAGTGAGTCATATTGTTATCCTATTCCAATTTACTTTTTAGAAAATTCAACTCTGATGTCTAATGTATTATTGTTTCATTTTCTTCTACATTGATACTTGAGAGAGTTCTCTGTACCTGACTGGCTTCCATGTTAGTTTTAAATGGCATAATAATTTGGTCTTCTCGTTACTGATACAGATAATTGATAAATTGTTCTCTCCCACAAGTCTCGCCATCGCTCTTGTTATAGGCCATATAAATGACAATGATTTTATTGTTTGTTGGGCCAGCACAATCTACGGAAATAATATTGTTTAGTAAAAGAATGTGTCGTAATTTTTGAAAGATTGTTAAAAGAAGAAATAATACAGTGGAACTTCCCTATTAAGACCTCATGGATGCAACCTTGCCTCGGCTACAAAGTGGCGCCTGTTTTTCAAAATTTTGACCCCCACCCCCACCCCTCCCCAGTGTTGAATTATCACTTTACAAGCCTGGAATAAGCTTCAAATGGAGTATGATTTTGCTTTTTCTTCAGCTTCGGGGGGGGGTTGCCCCCCTCACCCCCCAGGGGTCCTGCCAGGGGACTAAGCGGCCCCTGGACCCCTGCCTCGCCTGTTTTTGGATTTTCTCCAGTTGCATCCATGAGACTTTCCCTATTAAAAATGTGTCTAATATGTGACCTCAAAATTTTACCCGATTTTCTCCCCCCCCCCCCCCCCCCCCCCCCTCCATATCAGGACTACTATTAAGACCTTTTGGGGGGGGGGGTGTTTCAAGATTTTAATAGGGAAGTTCCACTGTAATCAAAAATAAATAAATAAATAACAGCGTAGAGCAGAATTACCTTTTGAACAGGTACATTTTGCATGATTTCCATTCTTTTTCTACACATATTCGTGTTTGTGAGTGTGTGTATTTCTTGGTTTGGTTTTTGTTCTTGCCGTTGACACACGCCTGCCTATACGATAATCATGGGTGCAACTTTTTCTGGTGTACGAGGATTTCCTGTTTTTGAATTTTACCAGAAACGGAAGTTCCTTTTTTTAAATTTGTCAAACAAGATCTTTGTGTGTCGACTGTATTTTTGGAACACTTTAAAATTAGCATTTGTATGAATTGTGGAAAAAGCAAGCAAAAATACCTTCATATATCAATGTTTGCTTCAGCTGCAGGGGGATATTACCCCTGGACCCCGGACTTTCAGGTTTTTTCATTTTGTGTAGTTGTATCCATGAATAATTAATGTGTATTTAAAGAAGAAAACAAAAGTACCGGTACCAGTCAATATGTTAGTTTAGACATAGTCATGAACACTGATTCTTTAATGACTTTGGTTGCAATAATAAATTCGAGTTATTCAGCACAGCAAAAAAGTTAAAACCGCCTCAGACTATTCGAGTCAGTCGAATGAAACTTTGTGATTTTTTTTTTTCCATTTCTTTTTAGTGTGTGAGAAGAAATCACAAAATGCTATATTTGGCCGATTGAAATTCTTCCAACTGGTCAAAAAGAATTTGTGACTGCACCATTTCCTTTCAACTCACTCAGGCAGTTGTGGGAAAACAGCCAATGCTTGCTGATAGTGCAAGGACGGCACACGGCCACAACTAGTTGACAGAGTTCACAACTCAATGTTCTTTTGACTAAAAGTTCAAATATTGTCAGACAGCTTTTAGCACTGATTCTTAGTAGGCTACCATTGTTTTTTGATCTGGTTAACATGTTATCTATGTTGTCCTGAAGCAGACAGAGCTGAATGTTGTTTTTGGCCAAGATTAATATAATTATGTCTAGTTGACAACATGCAGAATGGCTTGCCCTATTTCGACCGGTTTTTTTCGTGACAGGTTGTGTGTACAAATTTACACTTCAGCAATAATGGGAGGGTCAATAAATATGGAGCATGACCAACAATAAGCACAGGGACGAACAAAAATGTGTCATGTCAATAAAAAAGAAAGGGGTGGGGGTGGGTGGGGGGATTGGAGGAGTTTTCAAACCTGCTTTATGGTGCTGGTGTATAGATTAATTTTCACGTATTGATGTAGGTGTTTTTAAGCATGAAAGGAGCCTATGTATAACAGATATCACAGAATCATCACTCACTCCCCCTCCCCCCGTGGGGATACCGGGGGGTCTTCCATACAAATAGTTCCCCCACCTTCTGGAAGTTCTGTGCTTTTAACTTCTTCTAATCTGTCTCTCTCTTTGACTGCCCTTTTCCTTGCTTTGTGTCATCATCTATCTTTCTGACTTTTGGCCCATTCTCCTGCCTTTTTTCCTAAAAAAAATCTTCCATATAGTTTTCTCCTTTGAGCTCCTAAATCGGAATGTGTTGGATGAATGCAGCGAGGACACCAGTGTAAACTGGAAAACGGACACATACGTACCCATTGTGGCCTTATGGCCCGGGAACGTAGAAGAAAAAGAAGAAGAATCACTCACTCCTCCTCCAGATTTGATCATTTGAAATTCATGGGAAGTGTAATCTTAATAGATCATTTCAACATATCATGGTTCAGTGTGTAAATATTTGAATAATTCATCAGCAGGAACATATCACAGATCATAATGGAGTTGTTTCAGGAGCATAATTGTATCTTTAGAATGTGACATCTTCAGGTAAATTTGTATTGTTGTTGTTTTTAAATCCCCCTGTCATAATGAGTAAGTAGTCCTATGAAATATTTACCTCTGCGCATGCGCATTAGAAGTAGTCCTAGCGTAGCCAATCAGAATCGTTTGTTTGTCCGCCATTGTGAATTTTACGGATTATGGATTTATGGACTTGTACATCGATTTATCGGCAAATATGTAGATTTACACCCTCCTGCTCTATTTTTTGGTTCTTTCCGTGGTTAGGGATAGGGTTAGGGTTAGGGATAGGGTTAGGGTTAGATGGGTACAGTTCTCATGCGAGAGGTAGATATTTAATGACAGGTACTTATTTATCATAACACCGCTTTCAACATCCTTTTAAGATGACTTGGCAGAAATGTTTTGACATTTCTTCTGCTTTACCAGTCATTAAGAGATGGTCTGCAAATCCTTGCATGGTCTGCATAGTTATTTTCTGAGAAACTGAATTCACCTGACAAGTAGCATTTCTTGGGGAAAGGTAAAAGTGGGAAGTACTGTGGCTGTGGATTTCTCATTTCAGTCTGAAAAGAATATGATGCTGCATTTTCTTTTCTGCACAGGATTGTCGGCCTCTAAATTGCATGTCATTAATCGCTGTAAACTTCTCTTTTTTTATGTCCAACTGTACACCATGTGCATATGAGAAGCATTTAGTAGTTGGCTTTAACCAGGCAGTTATTCATAAACTGCTCTTCAAATTACTAAACTGTCAATTTTGATTTTGATCAGAGGTGCTTTTTTGTGTGAGAAACAGTACCGTAAAAACTGGACTATAAGACGCATCCCTTAAATTCACAAACTATTAGGTATTTATTCACATATAAGCCGCACCAGTTTATAAGCCGCAGAGAAAATTGTATGTGCACAAACCAACACAAATATAAAAATTCTCCTACCAGAACATAAGTATTTAAGGGGATACGCACCTTTTTCTTCCCACGATGACAAATGATCAAGACTTTTGTCATAGCATCTACACATATTTCTAAGGTTAAAACTGAAAAGAAAACACTATTCTTGTAATTCGTGGTCGAAATGTGTGTGGGGGGGGGGGGGGGGGTTGGACAATTTTCGTGTAAAATCAGGTCTACTGAAAACTGGACACCTTTCATACACTTAAGTTATTAAAAACTTTCAATTAATCTTGCCTGATACTGCAACCTATTTAGTATCAGAATCTATGTCAAATGGTAAGGAAATATAATTTAGGAAAATTGTTGCCGTATTCACACATATTTCCCAAAATGTTATTGTTCAAATGCCCGTAGAAAGAAACTCATCGATGAAATCATTCGGGTTTTTTATAATGGATGAAATAATGTATATTCTCCATACTAAACACACAAAAACAGTATGTTACCGTGCTTTTTACTGAACACCATACACATTTTCAACCCCACCCCTATTTTTCCACAGGACACACGTCAAGAGTTATATCCCTTAATACTTTTTTGTTGACAGTTTTATGAGATTTTTTCTTTTAGTAACGCGATTTTAGTCCTAAGAAATTAATATGTTTAAAATAATCCTTATTTTCTAAAAAATACAAACATTTTAGCGATATACTTTTCACAAATATAAATAAACTTGTATATCTTTCAATAAATGTCTTGTACCACTGGGAGTCCGCCAGATTATGGTATGCTTGCACGATCAATCACAGAGAAAGTAGGCCATTATTAACTTGTGGCGGTGCCATAGCTGATGAGGTTTAACCGAGGCGTGGTCACCGCTTCAGCTATCTGTATTAATTAAAAAATTGGGACTTTACTGGTTTCGTACTGCCTCCAGTATTGTTCCCACCATATTTGTATTTACAAATGTCCCATATGTGTCTGATTCAGACCAAGAGGACGTAAAACTCCATTTTCGTCGAGAAAGTAGGCCATTTCATTCACAATTTCGTCATTTAATTCTTACGTCATGTTATCCATACGTCATTCACTGAAACCCTTTAGTACAGGAGCTACAGAGAAAGAGTTGTGTTTCTTACGACACAGTCAGCCACTAGGGGAAAATTAGCGCCACCTGTATCTCACGTATCCCTTTAATGTCCTCAGACACTTTAAACATGAGATTTGAATCTATTGATTACCAAAACCAGTTTTGAGTCTAAAGAAGCTCAAAATAGGCTGAAGAATGTGGCCCAAAACAGATTTAATCATACTGATCAATGTGGAATGGAAACAAATCCACAGATAAGCCGCATCAGTCTATAAGCCGCATGGGCCAAAGTTGAGGAATAAAGTAGCGGCTTATAGTCAGCATTTTACGGTAGTTAAAATGTACTAAGAACCATTTGCAATATTTAACATAGAATATCAAGAAAAGTGTTACACTTACTTCCAGCACCGAGTATTGTCTCGGATGATCTTAATTTTTGCATTTATTCCAAAGTCTGGTACTGTATCAATTGTGTGATATTTTTCTAATGTTATATTCTAATAAAGAGACAAAATTTTGGTTATTTTTTTAAAATTGCCATAGGTATTAAAGCATGTGAAAACAATAGTTCCAACAAACAACAAATTCTGGTTTGTTTAATCCATTGCACTAGTATGACATCTGTAGTTGCAAATGGACATGACCGTGTTAATTTGATGCTGCGAATCCCTCCTAAAGTCATCACCCTGATGAACTGCACCGATGCAACTATTAGTGTTGTGATAATGTTTGGTTTGCAATGTTAGCTTGTGGAAGAGATGCATATCTTAACAAATTTGTTCTGTTCCACCTAAATTTCACTGCTTTAGTTTACTTCTCGTCTTCATCTCCCACACAACCCTCACTTCATCTCATTAACATTTGGGTTTTTTATTATTTGCTCTTTCACTCACCTTTTTCCTTGAACCTCAAACTTGACCTCAGTCATCTAACAGGAGAAAGTATTTTGTCTGAAAGCAAACAAGCAAGTGTGTGTGTTTGGAGCTGATTGTCTATGTCCGTGTGTCTTTAGGAGCTGGTTCTTCTTTAGAGCACATACCTAGGCAGTTGCTTATAATGTATGTGAACTGTCTTTTTTTCCAACAGCGGGATGCTGTACATTGATCTGTGGTATTGGTAATCAGTTTTTGATGAAGGACATTGATCTGTGGTATTGATGATCAGTTATTGATGAAGGACATTGATATGTGGTATTGATGATCAGTTATTGATGAAGGACATTAATATGTGGTATTGATCAGTTTTTGACGAAGGACATTGATATGTGGTATTGATGATCAGTTATTGTGAAGGATTCAGTCATGTTTCTATCATTGATCAATTCTCATCTCCATGGTTTTCTTTCCCCTTCTCCATTCCACCATCGCTTGCACTTTGCCCAACACCAGAATAAAGAAGTGTTCAGTCAGCCAAATTTGGTTTTTGTATGTTCTTTGCCTGTATGGTGTTGTGTGTGTGTGAGAGATGCTTGTTTTTGAATTGTGGGAATATTGCTCCATTTAGAAACACCTTTGAAGTTCATACAGGCTCACAAACATAATGCATATTTTACACCCAGTCCATGAAATTGCTCATTTCATGAAATGGGCAAAATGGTTTGCCCAGTTCGTGAAATAGCCAATATATAACTTGCAATTGAGAAAAGATATATGAATGAAAAATAGTGTTTGTTCATTAGCACACATAGATCAAGAATTGGTTCAAACGAATGAGAAATATCATCTGATTTTATTCAGACTTAATTTGATAAAACGTTTGATTCAACATAAGGCTCAGGCATGCCCCAGCTTAGCATCTGGTCGAGTTGGGGGGGGCAGCATAGGGGTGCAAATACAATGTAGAAAAGTGTGATACCATTGAATCAATCTTAATCAATACCTGTGTGAATGGGGATTAAAAAATGTGACATACATGGTACATTTCATAAATTGGGCAAAGCATTTTGCCCATTTCATGAAATAGGCAATTTCACAGATTGGGCGTAACACATGCATATTTAAATACATGCTAACTGCAAGCATATACGTGGTAGGATTTAACGTGGTGACAGCCCTGACATGGCCTTAGTTGTCGACGGGGCTATAATTGTAATCTTAATCTTAAACTATAAGCATCATAAATGCATTCATGTGCATGCTGTACACATGCTCACGTAAGCATGTGTACACACACGCATGCGCATATATCAATACATTGTTATAATAACTGATTTAATGGACAATTCGGTTCAAAAATTCTGTTTACAAGCTGTTCTGGATCTGGAAGTATACGTCGCAGACGCCACTTCTGACGATAGACGCAACGGAACTAGGAGGGCGCATACCTTATTAGAATTAAAAGAAAAAGATAGAAAGGAGAAAGACCTGCTGCTTACCCTGGGTTAAGACCATTAAACCCCCCAGTTCAGCCAGAAGGGCCCAGGCCCCACTTCCAGAAGCAAGCATGCAAAAAACACACCACAAAAACCTAATGATCTGGTGGTCAGTGGACGCAGGCTCAGATGGTGATCTGGTCAGCGCTGATGTAAATGCGCTGACGGAGCCTGCGGTGACAGTAGCCTCACTCAGTTGGTTCCACTCTGTGGCAGTCCTGACGAAGAACGAGCTACGATACTGCTCCTTTCTTCCTTCTCGGACACAAAATCCACGGGAATGGTTTGCAGCCTGTCTTTCCAAGATGTTAGTGGTTTGGAACCCCTTGAATCTGGTTGGTTTGATCCTAGAATGATTTGTGGAGGCTGGGGTAAGGAACTTTTCTGCTGGGAGAGCTGAAACGAGGCCCTCAGCAATCTTATAGAAGAGGCTGAGGCCTTGGTGCCTGCGTCTCTCCTCCAGGGGAGGCAGGTCTAGTGTCCTGAGCATGCCACTCACGCAACCTGGTTTCATGGACTTGTAGTCCCTGGCTACAAAGCGTGCTGCTTGTCGCTGAACTCTCTCCAACCTTTCAATATACTGTTTCTGTTACGGATCCCACACCGTCGCACGTACTGTAGTCCAGTCTGGATCGGACCAATGCCATGTACGCCAGGCGTCTGCATTCTCTAGGACAATTCCGGAGCTGATAGCTGTTATCGGCAGTTGTACAACAGATGTGATTTAAAATGAAAACTATGCTCCCGACATCCCATTTTTAAATCCTGCATGCAGACAAAACCCTAGTACATTTTAAAAAGCCGTAATTTATCACATAACATGACAAGTGAATAAATGGGGGATGATTTAAACACTGAGTTTCGCTACTCTGCTTCTAAAGGGTCAACGAGAAAACTGAAATGAACATTGACAGTCAGCAGCTGAAATAGTCCACTGTTGAGAGTCACACAGGGTTTCCAGGAGCTTATTGGAGACCATGCAATGACCTAGAGACAGGTGCGGAAGGGATGGAAATTTGGGGATGAATCTACAAAAAATACAACAATCTTCTGAGTAAATTCTTCCTCAAAACGTGTCTGATGTTCACATCTTAAAACTGGAGAATTCACAGTCCAAAATATGTGTGGATGTGTCAGAATAGTTACTGTTGTCACATCAAAATGCGTAAACTCACCTGGAGTACACTCCATTTGTAGGCTTTGCTGTTAGGGTAAATTGGTGTCATTGACCTCATCATAGGAGACCATCTGCCAATTTTCAGTATTATTGGTTCGTATTTTATAATTACACTGTATTAATTGTTATCAAAATCAGTGGGAGTATGTTTAACCCTTTCACCGCCAATGTGGCATTTTAGCACCACAATGATTTAACACCCATGACACGAAAAGGCATCAAACCAGGGTCTGTTATCCAAAGATCCTAGTGTTTTTTAATGTTGGGAGGTAAGGATAGGCCTTACTTTATACATGTCATAGAGGAATCTCCCATATTGCAGATGATTTTTTTTCTCTACCCAGGTAAGTTTAATGGAAATGTTTTGCTGAAAAATGGCTGGCTGCGAAATAGTTAATATGGCTTGCACCATTTGGTGAAATGGACATGACGGGTAGGCCTATCATTGTTAGGGCATGGGCAGATTCTACCAAGTTTCATCACTGATGCGCGCCCGCACACGCACACGCACACGCACACACACACACACACACACACACACACACACACACACACACACACACACACACACACACACACACACACACACACACACACACACACACACACACACTCACACACACATCTTAGGGCCAAATCGTGGCATGATCATCAACGCAAGCGTACACACACACACACACACACACACACACACACACACATGCGCGCGTGCGCACACACATCGTTAACAAAAAGGTCTCAATACAAGTTAACATTTTTCTTTCCTTCCCATGGCAACACAGTGATAGCCACTCATAAGATTACTTGCATATCATAATTATAATATCATATCATATGATATACGGCATTTTTTTTAGCCTGATATGTGCTGAGGTCCCTTTTATTTTGTTTAGGGTGTGCAACGGGTGCATATCGGCCATGAGAGTGAAAATTTTTCATTTGTACAGAGACATGAATATTCTCCACTCTTTCTCCATGGCGACACATCATATTATGGTCTCCATACATGTTAACATTTTTTAATGTTTCCACATGGCAGCACAGTGAAATTCTAATCATATCAATTATTTGTATATTACTGTGTTGTCATGTAGTAGCAGTAGTAGTAGTAGTAGATAGGGACAAAATAAGCCGTCAAGCTTTTTAGAGAGTCCCGTCTTTTTATAATCAGTGCTATATACAAGTAATTAATGGTCAAGGTTTATTGTGGTCACATTTTCCTAAGATTAGCTACTCATCAAAGCTTCTAAATAAATTTAAATAATTTGGAGATTTGTCGAGACGATTTTTGAACAAGTTAGTAGTTGGTGCACATTTTAGTTCGTTAGTTAATTCATTCCAGTTGTTAGCAACTGTATTGCTGAAGCAATCTTTCCTAAATTTAAAGAGGCAGTATGGTGCCATTTTGAATCTAAAGAAAAAGAAAGATGCCTGATTGGTTGCATCTACAAGAGTCCAAACTCCACTGATGAAAACGTCAAAGAATTGTATGAACTTCTTAAAGATGATTCTATGAAAAAATATGACAAAATATGCATAATGGGAGACTTTAACTTTCCAAACATAAACTGGACGGGACAATATGGTCCTCATCGAAGGATGAAGAGTTTGTGGATGCAACCAGGGATGCTTTTTTAGAACAAGTGGTGACTAGACCAACAAGTACAAGAGAAGGCCAGAAATCAAATATTTTATACTTAATTTTTTTAAATGACATTGAGCTCGTCTCAGATGTTGAACATTTATGCCCTCTAGGGAAAAGTGATCACCAAGTTTTAAACTTTTTAATCTATATAAATGCAAACAAATTTGACAGTACACCCCAAGCACATAACAAAATTTTTAATTTTAAGAGAGCAAATTTTACTAAAATGAAAGAATACTTCGCAAACGAAGAGTGGACACATTTTGAGGCTTTGGAGTTGATGATTGCTGGCAGATTATTCGGGACAAAATTCACAAATCAATGGAAGAACATATTCCCAAAATTAAAAGGAACATGAAAAATAAAAAAAATATTCAAAAACATACTGGATGTCAATAGGACTTAGAAAAAGTGTTAGAAAGAAATAATAGGCTTTACAAAAGATTTTTTGAAAAAAAAAAATCTAAGCAAGGTAAAAAATATCGAGAATATATAAAAGAAAGAGACAAGAGTAGTAAGCAATTAAAAAGGGAGAGAAAAACTCATGAACGAAAAATAGCTGATAACTGTAAACAAAACCCTAAACTGTTCTGGAGGTACATTAATTCCAGATTGAAAATGAACACAGGGATTAGTCCACTTAAAGATAAAGATGGTAATCTTGTATGTGATGATGAGGGTAAAGCTAATGTTTTAAACAACTACTTTTCTAGTGTATTTACTAGAGAAAACACAGACAATTTACCAAGTGTAAATTCTAAGGTGTCTCAGGCTCATAATTGTTCTGATATTCATGTTTCACAAGAACAGGTAAAACTGAAACTGAAGGAATTAGACCCCAACAAAGCCCAGGGCCCAGATAGAGTGCCAGCACTGATTTTGAAAGAACTGTCTGAGGAGCTGGCCCCACCTCTAACTATTTTATTTACAAACAGGTGAGCTGCCCGCAGACTGGAAAAAAGCTGAAGTAGCAGCTATCTTCAAAAAGGGTACAAAATCTGAACCAGGAAATTACCGGCCTGTAAGCCTCACGTGTATTATTTACAAAATTTTAGAACAATTTATTAGAGACACAGTTGTAGCCCACATGACAAATTTTAACCTGTATTCAGAATGTCAACATGGCTTTAGAACAGGAAGATCTTGTATAACCCAGTTGATGGACGTCATGGACAATTTTACTAAATTTTTAGATGAAAAGGAAACTTTTGATGTGGTATATTTAGATTTTCGCAAGGCTTTTGACTCCGTCCCACACGAACGATTGCTATTAAAGCTTCAGTCTTATGGTATATATGGGAACATATTAAGATGGATAGGAAATTTTCTTACGGGCAGAACACAAAAGGTACGAATAAATGGTAAATATTCTTCTGATCGAAGCAGCAGTGTTGAGTGGCATTCCACAAGGTAGCATCCTACTCTTCCTGCACATATTAAACGAGCACAGAATCTAACACAATTCAAAAACCTCCTTGGTGTATACACCAACATATCAAAACTACAATACGAGCATGACTAAAAGGCAGATTTGCCGAAAACAAAATACAAAAACCTCTCAGCTGTGCAAAAGTTCAAACAAAAATGACAGGACAGTGAAGAGGCCGCGAGGCCTAATGTCCTAACTACCTGACCTGACCTGACCTGGCCTGACCTGACCTTATGTTAGTGTTGAAACGTTTAATAGAGACCTTGCCATAGGGCTTTCTAGTTACACTGTATCGTGGTTCACTAAAGAATTTTCCCCAAGATAAATCTGCATGACCATTAAATATCTTATACGCTTCAATAAGATCTCCTCTTATTCTCCTGCCTCATGGGGAAAGAGTGAAAAATATTCACATGTACAGATAATAAAATGGAACTATAACCGAAATATTTGATCGAGTTTTAGTGAAAAGATCATTTTCGTTAGCTTCAACCACATTGTCACTTTAGCCTGGTATGCTGAATGCGGGAGAATTTGGAAAAATGGACGAATCCTGTTTCTGTTGGTCTTGCCAAAGGTACTCGTGTACTCATAATTGTCTGCTTCAAAAGTATTACCCTCTCTTCTTTTTTTAATTTTATGTAAACTAGTCTTGTAAAAATGTAGGAGAAACTGGAAGATTGGAATAATTTTGAATAAAGCTAGGCTCCTTCGACCTACTTCTTCTTTCTCAATCTTCAATCCAACCAGATCCAGAGAGCCAGGAGAATCGAGAATGTGCCAAGTCAGAAACTGAAAAAGATAGTAGATGACACAAAGCAAGGAAAAGGGTAGAGTTAAATGCACAGAACTTCCAGAAGGTGGGGGAACTATTTGTACAGAAGACCTGGTTGCACGGACCTCCTTCACCCCCACCCCCCAATCGGCTGACTCAACAACAAAAAAGAAAAAGCACACGCTGGTTAAAAATAAACAAGATGACAACACCATATCAACAATGTTTCTCTTGAAGTTGAATGAAAATGGGGTTTAGCGTCTGCTTGGCTGCAAGCAGCACATTATGAAACCAACCATCAACCAACCACCATCATCTGATAACCGTTTAAACATGAAGTTCCACTTACCAGCAACACCCACATATGTATCATTGTATGCCACCCCCCCACCCCCCACCCCCACCCTACACACACATCCACACTTGCTAAGTCTGATAAAAAAGACTATCAAATTTGGGGTTGTATGTGGATAGGTAGTTAGGATATCCAGGCCAATATTGAAGATATAAGGTTGAGTTCACCGAGGCTGTAATAGTGTAAATACTGCTGCACGGCTAGTATTCTAGTGTTTTTCGCGCTCTAGTTTTGGATTTGGGCAAAAGCCCATCTTCCCTTGTAAGAAAAGATAATCCATATTCATAAAACTACCTTATTTTACGAACTATAAATATAAGGCGATCCTTTTTCCCCAAACTTACATTATAATGTAACCAAAATATAGTAAGAAACTGTAGGAACAAAATCAGAATTTTGTGTACAAATTTTGGGATGCGCCTTGTAGTCAGTAAAAAATGGTAATTATGTTTTAAAAACCTCAGGGGTGACACCAACAGCCCCCAGTCTTCTGACTTGATGAAGGCCAGCAGTAAGCTGGCCAAAAATTTCCCAAGTATCTTTTTTCCTTAGAAGGAACTACGCTTATCATGAACACACCAGAGTCGGAAAGTGTATTTTCTCAAAGTACTCTTCATTGTTGCACCAACAGGCATGGGAATTGTCAGTCTTTGGGCTGATTTCAGCTTTTTTGATGGTCCTCTTCAGTCTTTGTTGCAAGTTTCAGCTTTTTTGATGGTCCAAGAGGACATTTATGAGAAAAAAAAGAAGCCCAATGAGTAAAACTTAAGTTATTGGTTATAAATGAATGCAGAATTAACTAACTATATCAGTCTTATCTCTAATACTGTTTTTAAGGCTTAGATAACAGAAGAAGCTTCATTTTCTAGGGGCTGTATCCCAACACACGGTTTTCAGGTGTGTTTTTTATTCCTTGTTCCTATGCCTGCTTCCAGACCCCAATTTTCAGTCTTTTTTGTCTTCTCTAATTCCCATGCCTGAGGTCCAAGGATGGAAAAGTAATAGACAAACGTATGAAACAAAATCAATAGGACAAAATGTCCTGGCTTTTGTTTTGCAGAATTGGTAGAAAAAGTCTGTCAGTGTTATATCAATAGGACATTAGTCATGACAAGAAAGAACACAATTGGACATTTTCAGTTTTAATAGGACTATGACCTGGGCCTCAGGACATCACCGACTCTTGCTTTACTCCTTACCAAATACTTGGAGTTAGTTCCCTTTAACCACTGACAAAATCTCTGATTTGATGCTTGGGAACAAAATATAAAACTAGTAAAAGAATCAATAACAACCAACAAGGTCATCAATTCAAAGGAATCTTCCCATTCAATATACCCAGGTCCTCCATCAAATTTGAGTAAAATCTGTTTTTTGAAATAACTGATACGCAGACGTGCATGCAGACATAAAGACACTACCAAAAACAACAGGGATGGCTAATTTATTAATCAACTCCCTTCACAGGAGGAAAAGTGAATAACATTTAAACAATCAAGATTGTCATTTTCTCATTGAAAATTTTCAACAAGAAAATTAGAAAGGGAAAAGTGTAGTTTCACGACCCCCACTAAACAAATGTCATCATCATATAGTAAAAAGCCAAGTGTCCGTCCGTGTGTGTGTGTGTGTGTCTGAAACACAAAACGGGCCTTATTACTCCGCCGTTTTTCGACCGAATCGCTTCAAATTTGATGTGAGCCCTAACGGGGCGATGGCAACGGCAACCGAGGCGGCCGTGTCATTTGCGCGGTTTCGCAAATGCGTGAAACGCGCATCCGAACCGCTTCACCGAATCGTTTCCAATTTTGTGTGGTGGCATGTCACCAAGGAAGGCATCCGCGCATAAATTATCACCGTCATGACCTTCACCTTGGCGTATGACCTTGACAACCAAAAATCTTTAAGGGGCTATAACGTCCACACGGTTGGTTTTAGGGACTTCAAACTTGGCATGTAGGTACTTTGGCATATGTTTGTTCTGATGATTGCATACTGATCAAGGTCAAGGTCAAGGTCATGGAGATCGGTAGGCCTTGAAAGTGGTAGGGGTCTAAAAATTGGGTTTTCAGCCACAAAAGTAAAAATATAATATTTCGCGGACCCGGCGAAACCGGTACTCAGCGTTACCGCTACTTGGCGTTACCTGTGCTAGGCGTTACCGGTACGGGGCGTTGCGCTAGTTAATTATAATTTGTAGAGAATGTCTTGGTCGGGGTCTATTGTTAGAATCATTAAAGAATAGTTTTGCTATATTTAGCTGATAAAGTTTAAGTACTTGTAGTGGGAAAACTGAAATATGAAAAACAAAAACAAAACATAGGATTTTTTTAAAAACAGTATTGATGTTCATGCCCAGTGTCTTTCACTCTTTGTCCATGTTTCATATATCAGATGTGGTGGTCAGTAAAGGCGTGGATTTTCCTGTAAAGGAGACGATCATCAGCAAAACCATCTGATCTGGGACACAGGCTCTACGTTCAGTTTCATCATTGCCTGGGTTTGTGAAAAGGTAAGCCACAAATTAATGCAGAGGTCCTATATATAGTTCGACAGTTGTGGAGTTTGTGAAGAAATTATGTTGGGGACAGTATCAGAGGGTTCGTACCTCAGCTGTAAGTGCAAATGAAATCAGCCTTTGATTGTCGGCAATCACTGTAAGTAATTATTTTTAATCGTTCCAAACAAAAATGTAATCCTTTCTCCATCACAACAAAGTTCAACTCATAAATTAAGCTACAGTTGTATACAAATTAAACTTCCTCAAAAAATATCCTACATGTTGGAATGAGTGGTTTATAAATGTAAATTATATTAATACACTGTACAGCCTCGTGTTTATGAGAAAAGAGAATGGTTAAAATAGGATAATGCTCGCTGAATATTAATGACTTATACGATTTCCACTTTTATTTTTGTTTCAAACTTTTTTTTCTCACCGTAAGAAAACAAAATCTCAAATTGTCACCCCCATTGCTCTGTCCTGATTTCTAAAACTACCTCATTAGCACCAGTACTCAGTTTTTTGCTTCTGCAGCATTTCAGTATTTCTCATTTAGTCATTAATTCTAATTCAATTGTCTCAGGTGTGCTTGGTTTTTTAAAACGTTGCTGAAGTTTGCACCATGCAGATATGTAATTTATAGAATGTGGATTATTTTAGTTTTATATTTATTCAGCTAGATCATCTCATTTTCCCAGTTCTGTAGGAACAGGAGTACATGGGAATGAGGGCCTGTGGGTTTCTCTGTGTGTATGTGAATAATAAAAAATGTCGTCCACTTCACTGCACCTAAACTGCTGAACCAATCTTAATGAAACTTGGCACTAATGGCAGAATGTTTCTTTCGACAAGTGCTCTAAATGCAGCCATTGATGTCAGATTGATCAAATGACAAGCCATATCAACATAATCCCTGTGAATCAGACTTGGATATTACAGACACTTATTATTTTAAAGATAATATGGATTTTTAGCAAACTTTGGTGAAAAATTATAGACTTTTTTGGTTGAATAATAAACTACTAGGCACTGCCTTGCTAATACATTTTGTTTGCTAATTATTTTTGTTGGAGGGCAGGATGAAAAAATGCCTTGTTAGCTTATTCTTTAACCCTCAATAAAGATCATTTTGACTTGTAAACACAAATAAGCCATAATAACCCAAGAGTTGAAAATTATATCCCTTGGCTTTCATCTGTAACTGGGAGTACAGTTATGCCTTCTTGTTATTCTTCAAGTTCCAAGCCTATGGGTGATTTAACACCTGGCCTTATACTGTGTGATACTGATAAATTAATAATTTGTCACATTTCTGAAGATCCATATTTTATACACCATATTTTACAGACTAGTGTAAGGCATTACTTTCTTCCCAAACTGGGGCCCATGCCCCTTATAATATGATGAACAAAATAGTAAGAAAGTGTAATATTACTAATAACGTCTACATTTTGTGTAACATTTGGGGGGTGCATGAGATACGACTTATTGTCCAAAAAGACAGTAATTTTTTCTTTGCTTTGTGTATGTCCTGTTTCAGGATGATGGCTTGTGACAATATGGTGATGAAGATTCATCAGTTCATCGTTACTAAGGTGTTGACCAGCTGTTAGCCTCCTGATGGACCACAGACAAAGATCCAGCAGGTCTTTGGTGTTTCAGACAGTCTTATACTTAAACTAATTTCTTTGGTTTAGACTAATTTCTTTGTTTTTTACATCAGTGCTTTACTGCTTATGCAGATTTTTTTTTAAAAGTCAGTGCTTATACTGATCAATGGACTTTGTTTGGGACACCTGAAATACTTTTACCCTTTTTTAACTCTGTCATAAATGTTGACTAAACATCCTATGCCATTTTTTTGTTTTCAATTCTATTGTTAAATATGAGTGCGGCAAAGAGAAGGCATTTTGATGAATCATGTTCATCTTTAACCCCTTGCCAGCTGCGACAGTGTGCCCAGGCCTCGGACTGGACCAGGGCTGCACAGCTGGTGGAGGACCTGGATGGCTGCAGAGGCTGTGTGCAGTTTGTGGCGCTCAAAGCAGTGCAGGACCAGCAGTGGGACCTGGTGCTGCAGCTGATAGAGAGGGGGGTCCCTGGTCACCTGAGGAACAGCCTCCTGCAGTCCGCCTTGGATCACCGTCATGTCCTGTGTACTGCCAGGCTGATGTACCTGGGGGTCAGCAAACACTGCAGGGAAGAAGGAATCTGCCATGAAATAGCCAGCGGTCATGGGGACTTTATACTGGAGGTGGCGAGGAAGGTCAGAGACCCAGAACTGACTGATTTTGTTCTGAGGGAGTCCATGAAGGAGAGTCAGTGGCAGCTGGTGTCAGATCTGGTCAAGGAAGGGCTGAATGTGGCCCAGATGGAGTGTGTGTGTCACCAGGCTGTGGCTGATCAACAGTGGACTGTGGCCCTTCAACTGTTGCGCGATGGTGTCAGTGCCAGTGAATGGATGGTCAGTGAGCTGTTCCAGAACAACAAGGCCCAGGATCTGCTGGACCTGTTCCCTGCGGGCAGTGTTCCTGAAGGTCTGAAAGGTCTGCTGCTGATGGCCTCTGTAAGACATGGCCTGGGAGACCTCAGTCTGCACATCCTGCAGAGAGAGACAGTCAGTGACTCAGAGCTGATGGAAGCCATCAAGTATGCTGTGCACCGCCTGGATAAAACCATTTTTCTCAAGTTGATCAGAGAGTGTCCAAAAGGCCGGCGTGTCTTCAAACAAAAGTTCATTCACCAAGACTGGAAGGAGTCTCCAGTGAATGATGGGTCAGATGGTCATAAAGTATTTTGGCTGTACAGCACTTTGTATAAGGAAGGAGAGAAAGACCTTGCTCTGCATGTGGCTGCGTCCATTTTGAATTTCAACCTTCTTTGTCATTTTTGTATGGATGAGATTGACCATTTCGACTTTGACTTGAGGAAGAAGAGGTATAGGTATGCTCTAAGAAAACTGCATGAGGATGATCCAAATGATTTTTATGAGTGTGTGAAAGAATTGTATGAGATGCCCAAAACCTCCAAGTCAGATCGTTCATTTTTGTTTTGTTCTGCAATTCGATTGGGAGAGCTTGGTTTCGCTCTTGAGCTTTGTAAGCATGGTGTTTCCCGGAGAGATTTGAAATTTGCTACGAGCTGGCTTCTTGAGAAAGCAGATGATTCAATGTTTGACTCATTGCTTTATAAACTTGACAACAAGCAGCAGAGAGATTGGCTGAAACAGTATGCAGTCAGGGTGACAATGAAAGAGTATTTCAAGCTGAACACTGATGCCAGCCTGAAAGTCTTCATGAAACAATTTGAAAGTTGTTATGACGAAATGTTTTCAAGCAACATATTCAAAAAAGCTGTTGAGAAGAGTGTAAGAAACAACAGACCTGACTGTTTTGTAGCACTTTTCAAAAAACGGTTTCAAAGTTTTGGAATGAAAAGGAGAAGGAGTCTTCCTGAAGAAGATTATATCTTTGCCTACACCTGTGCTGTGGATGGCAAAAGATTTGATTTCATTCTCAAAGTTTGTGAGGAAAGGTTTGTCAAAGAGGTGGCTCTGAATAAGTCTGAAATGGTTCATCTCCTTGACATTATCATTGAAAAAGAAGCTTTGGATATCCTGCCTGGTCTTTTTTCAATTCTGAAAAAAGGTTACTACTTACAGGGTAATCTTTGTGAAATACTGAAGAAGTGTTTGCACAAAATGTTGTCTAACCAATCCACATGGCTTGGCATTGCTCCAACTTTGGACCAGTTGATCAGAGGAACTGATCGGGATCTCATGGATGTGTCAAGGGAATTTGCAGATGTACTTGAGCAGTGGTCTGTGAGCATGTCCAGTCTGAAGCAGTGGTGCCTGGACAATGGTCATCCCCACCTGGCCTTCTTCCTGGCTGTGGTCACTGAAGACTGGAAGATGGTGGAAGTAGTGGTCAACACACAGGCCATGCTGGATCTTAAGGCCAGTCTTCTAGAGCAGTCTGTTGTGATGGCTGCTAAAAAAGGTGTGTTTTCTGCATGCACTGCAGTTTTGAAAGTTACCCCTATGAGAGTTGAAGGTGAGAGCATTTCGTCCCAATTGCGCCCACAGAAAATCCATGTACCTTTGGCTAAGGCTTGTGAAGATGAAGGTCTTCTGGACTGGGCTCTTTTGCTGCAAAGCAATAATGTAGCCTACGTATTAGAGCATCATAGACATTGCCATAATCCTGATTTGCTGAACTGTATCTTGAGGCATGCAGCTGATGGTAGAAAATGGGATCTTACAAGGGAACTCATTCCAAGATGTGCTGATTCTTCAAGTTTGCACTTTGTCCTTATGATCGCTGTGGATGAAGGCAAAGCGGACATTGTAGCAGCTTTGATAGACTGTGTTGATACAAGTGTAGTTGAGGATGATATAATGTGCAATAAAACCTTGCTGTTTGTGGTTGTGGAGAGTTCATTTAAAGAGCAAGTCAAGGTGGATTTGGTTCGTCAACTTATTGCGGCTGGTCACTCCACCTTTCAAAGAGTCATCCGGTTTGGATTCTACAACTACCGTACTAATCATAACTGCCCTTTGTTGCGGGCCATTGGCAACTTGCCATTGGTGAAACTGCTGTTGGCATGTGGAGCCATTAATTACAGAAGACTGCACAAAATCCGGCAAGATCGTGAAATGCAACGCTGGCTGAACAGTAGAGGCATGGATGAAGATTGGAAGATGAGCTACAGGTATGCCTTGGAAGCTGCTGCTACGCCTTGTCGACTGATGCACATGGCTCGCTTAGTGGTGTCTCACAGCATCGGCTGTGGCCCAGGGCGCTCAGAGAGGATTGACGGTTTGCCTGTTCCAGAGCCCATCAAGGACCTGGTGAGGTTCAAGGATGTCCTCTCCATGGATGTATCTGTCCCGGAACCTGCAGAACCTGGTGAGAACCCCACAGTGTTCCAGGATGCTTTTGACTCTGATAGTGACTCATCGTTTAACTCTTCTTCTGGCTCTGACTCTGAGTATGATTCCTTTGAGGACATATGGATGTGAAAATGTGAAGATGAAACTCTGGACCCAAGGTGAACAAATGCTGTATGTCAATGCAATGATATGAGGACAATTCGACTCACAGTGTTACTACTGTTGAATCAGCCTTGACCAGTACTATGTGAATGAGAATTTGAAAAAAACCCCAACAAAACAGTACATTGTCCTTTTCATGAAATATGCAAAATGGTTTGCTCATTTCATGAAATGGGCAAGTTCGTGGATTGGACGTAACAAATGTACTTTTTTTCTGAGATTGTTTGTTTTTCATGGATGGGTTTCATCACAGTTGATGCTATTAGTATTGCAATGTATTTTTTAAATGTAGCAATCTTTTTGGGTTATGGGTCTGCTTACATTACTGGATCAGTAAAGTATTTTTCTCTCTTTTTAAAATAACTCTTAATGAAAAAATGCCACCTGTTTGCAGATATGTATGTTTCGTGTTGTATTTGTAATTCCAAATGTAGGTGTTTCTTCTGCTGTTTAGATTTATTTTGTAGGCACCGTGTTATACATTATTTATAGTTATCCTGTTTCATAATGCTGTTGTATGTATTGTGTGAACAGTGATGATGGCATATACTATGATGTATTATTGTGTTGTCTGGTCTTCATTATTTTATTTTCTATTCATTTCATTTTTTTATTATTACATTGTGGTTTTGTGTTGTTTATGATTATGGTTTTTATAATTCATATTAAACATTATATCCTATTATTTCTATGTCTGTGTGTTGATGAATTCTTGGATATTAAAGTGGATGGCTATTTGGTGGGTTTGTGTGTGTGTGTGATGCTTTCATCATTATTTGATGACTTTTCAAGTTTGCATTGTCATAAATAATTAAATAGTTCCCATGGGTTTTTGGAAGTTTTCTGTTATTTTAAAATAAAGGCTTTGTCATGCACCCCATGCCAATTTTGTTTTCATAATGCTTCATCAAAATTTTGTGTTTTATTGTAATGTATGTATGTATTATTATATCTTTCTGCTGTAATGTGATGGTGTTTATGTTATATCATCTTTATGATGACTTTGTGTTCTGTTGTTGTTGTCTTAGTACTCTTACCCTGGCTTAAAGACTCCAGGGATCAGCCGAAGCACTTGAACACTATAGTACAAATGCGTCGGCTAGGGATGAGAACATTATGTGTGTGACCGTTTTTGATTACCCCACCTCATGGGCAGCCACACTCCGACTTTGGAGGATTCTTTGTGTTCTTATAAATGATAGTTTCCATGTTAAGTGTTAAGCCTAAGTGATGGCATGCCCCTCGCATGCAAGGATCTGTGGGAAGGTAGGGTCTCTAAGCCCTCTGGTGGCTGAAAAGGCCAATGCGGGAAGAGTATGTTCAATTGCAGCCTGGGCTGATACATACCAGAGTCTGGGCTGTAAATAATGATTTCAAATATGCACAAGATTGTGTTGTCGTAAGAACAGCCTTTCTTTCTATAATGAGCTTATGTCCTCATGAGTGATCAAAGCTTTGTTATGATAATGATGGCTGTTGTCATGATGAATGATACTTTAACTTTTCTAGTGCCATGTATTTTTGAACATTCTTGGTTATCCATTGCATCTCAACTGACAAGAGGGGAGTAACTATTTTTTGGAGTGTGCATGCGTTGCTTCAATGGAAAATTTCCAACAGTGATATAAGCTCTAAAAAAGCAAACACATGGCAGGGTGCTTGGCAGTGAATGTCTTTGCATTTGGTGCGAGTGTAGAGTGATGTCTTGGTTGAATGTGCTAGAAGAGTTAATGAAATATAATGATTGTGTTGTCATGAATAGCAGTTTTCAGGTTATATATCACTTTGTTTTGTCCTAAACAATAAGTTCCATTTTGAAATGTTGGTGGTGACATACTAGTCAATACATGTAGTGTAGTCATAAATGATAGTTTCCTTGTAACATGATGACTTTATTAATTATTGGTTGGTCGCTATGAGCTCTACAACTTAGTATAACTTAGTCTCAAGTAAGTGATGCAATAAATAATGAACTTGTTACATGATGACCTTGTGTGAATAAATGGTTTAGAACTATGATGACTGATGACTGTCACAGTCTGTGTGACAGTGTGATATGTATTGTCATATAATAATGACATAGGATGGGTTTCATGTGCTGTATTATGATGAATTTGTGCAGTTGTAAATATTTTTTTGTTTTATGATGGCTTGCCTTCTGAATTCTTTTTCATCCATCGCTCATACAGTTTCCTGTCGATTATGAGCGCAGATGCATCATGCTGCCATTATACTCCTAAAAAATAGGCCCAGCATGTCCATCTTTGGCTAGAGAAATTTTTTATAAGAATTTCTTGAAAAAAGGCAGGAGAATGGATCCGTATTAGGCAGAAAGATAGTAGATGACAGTAACTGAAGGTAATGTGGAGCAGTGTAACTTTAAACTCATTTGATTTTGAGTCTGTTTGTCATTTAAAACAATGATCTTTTATGAAGATATTTTGGTATGGGGTTATTACTTGTACTAGTTACACCTGCCAGGGTTGTTATCTTTTGCATTCTGTCTGTTAAACACAATATTAAACTGAATGTTTTGTATTGATTTTAATAAAACTTTAAAAAGTCTATGAACATTTTTTTTTCTGAAGAACTTTCCGTTCATTTTTGTGAGTTTGATGTCTTAGTGATTCACTCTTGCGTCTGTGTGATTCTTGTGTGCACTTTTTTTTATATTAGTTATCATGTAATGGTTTTTCTGTATAAATATAAGTGGTGTAGAGTGGCACAGTGGTAGCGCGTTCGCTTTGTGTCAAGTAAACCCGAGTTCGAACCTGGGTTTCCTCTCATTCTGCACTAGGCCTTAACGGTCTGAACGTGGAGTCTTTCGGATGAGACGATAAACCATGTGCCCATGCACTTAGCATACGTTAAACCCAGTGGCAACGAAAAAGTTGTCATTTGGTCAAAATTTACCTCCCCCCTCCCTCATCAGTGACAAAAATCGCATGCAAAAAAAATGGGGTGGCGCGCCACTGGCTGCGACGCGCTCTCCAGGTGGGAGCAACCAGAATTTCACAGAGACGCCTCTGTGACTAAAGTATCTAATACCTAATAATATCATCATATAGTAAACATGTAATGATTGCCAATTGATACATAGACATGTGCACAGTGGTTTTGTGTTTGATTGATTTTCTTTTAAATCTTTTCTTTGCTTTTGTTTAAATTTGGGAGCAGATTTACATTTTGACTATCGGTAGTATGAAAGGCTGTCAAGTATTTTCTGTTACGCAGTGTTGCTGACTGCATAGAACTTGATCTATATCAGTGTATGTTTGCAGTTATTTCATTTTAATTAATGAAAATAGTTCTTGTTCGCAAAGTCAAATACAAGTGATAGATAAAAACTAATTCCAGTGTCTTATATTATGTTATTGTTGCTGAAACGAAGGAAAAAGTTCTGTGTTGAAATTTAATGGATGATGAAACATCAGGAAATAAAGAAATAAAATGTCATTGTTGGTGTTACAGTTTGTCTTGAGTCCGTTTCTCTGTCTTTGCCCAGCTACATGTATGTGTTTTTCTTGTCTTATGTCTGTCTGTCTGTCTCTGTTTAGGTAGATAAAAAAAGTACTTGTGCTTCAGTATTCGTGTGACAAGTTCTCACCATGTGTCTTTCTGCCTGGCTCTCTCTCTCTCTCTCTCTCTCTCTCTCTCTCTCTCTCTCTCTCTCTCTCTCTCTCTCATTGATTCTGTTTCTTTAACTCTTCTAGCACTATCACCATGGGTGAATACATTCGCCCAAAATATCACTTCACTCCCACCAAATGCAAAGACATTAACTGCCAAGCATCCTGCCATGTGTTTGTCTGCTTTTAGAGCTTATATCACTGTTTCTTTCATTGGAGCAATAGTGTCTTCAAAAAATAGTTATTTTCCTCTTGTCAGTTGAGATGCAACGGACAACCAAGAATGTAAAATAAACATGGTTCTACAAGAAAACGTAGAAAATGCTGACCTTGTGCAAACCTCTGCCAAGAGAGGTAAGAAGGAGCCATGTAGACAAAACAGTAAACATTGTGTCAGAAAAATCGGCATGGTTAACTCAACCTTTTTTGAATACCAAATATGTTACAACATTTAATCAAAAACTGTTCATAACTTTAAAAGCTCATCTGCCGTTAAAAAATGAATGAACATTGGTTGATAATTTTTGCATATGGATGTCAGAAACCATATCTTGATTACCTTGATATACCATTGTATATTCTTTGAACAGCGCAAATCTCCTCCAAAAAGGACAACTGAAATTCAGTTTGTTTCAAACCAGCTGAACAGATTCAAGATTCTTTAATCACCCAATGCATCATAATACAAAGGAAACATTTTGGTTTTGCACAAGACACAATCCAACGAAAGCATGCACATGGATGGACAACCAATATAAGAGAAGAAAAAAAATGGTAACAAAATCAGATTATCATGTATTAGTCTCTCCCTCAGATTCTCTAAGAGAATAGAATTTTGAAATACATGTATCTGAATGAGTAAAAAACCCAGATTTACCCTAATAAACAAAGGGATGCACAAATATTAACAAAGATGCTGCTAAGTGCCAGCATGTTGTGTGTTTTTCCGTTACCCAATTGTAGGTTGTTGGGTTTTTTTGGCTGTTCCATCTTCTGGGCCGTACAGTGGCGTTGCTCCCACGCCGCTCGTTCCGAATCCCAATTCGCAGCTACACCCCGGTTTGTTCAAGTCGTAGAATCCGAGACCAGCAGTCCAAGGGGAGCGAATCTATGTCAGGCCGTCAGGAGGCAACCAACCGAGGAGACACTGCACTTCTGCTGAGTCACTTCGGTGGAGTTCAGTGGAGCCTGTTCAGGACACCACCTACTAAGCCCCCTACTGACGACACTATTCTCAATTGTAGTTTTTGCTTGATTCTGTACCTTTCTTTCGCCCATCCCCCATCCCGACTCCATCAACGAGGATTAAATAGTGTGGGACATAATGAGCAGATCCCAGCCAGAAATACCCGCAGCACACAAACTTTTGCTCAAAATCACTTCAAATGTTTTGTTGGCTGGAAAAAGACACCCACACCTCTGGACGTTTTTGTTTTTTTCAGCGAACAAATATGAAGTGCTTTTATACAAATTTTGAAGTGATTCTGTGCAGTGGTTCATAGAGGGTGGAGAAAATTGATAGAAGACTTAATTGTTATACTCTGAAAACCCTTTGGTTACAGTTTCACAATGAAGCTTCAAATGATGCAATACCTACAGTTCAGTGCAAAAATGCAATACAGTTCAAAGTGATTTTGTGCAGCCAAACGATTATGAGCCTGGATAAACGTAAAAGAAATATAATCCCTGTCAACAATATGACAGAGGACAAAGTGTGTGTGTGTGTGTGTGTGTGTTCCTCCCGGAAAGTTCCTCATTGGCACAGACAGATGCTGAAGTCGACTGCGTTGTAGGAGCGGGCCAGACTCTCCGTTAGTCCTTTAGGTATAGGAAAATGGATAGGATTTTAGTGAAAAGATATTCTTAGACTTTAACAATGGCGGGAGAAGAACAAGGTGGCCACGAAGTCAAAGATACACTTTGGCAGTCAACCATTCAACCATACATCCTTCTTTAGAATGCGGTTTTTATATGGTAAGTTATTGCTATTGTTGGGGTGAAATCCCACCGCCACAGCCCTAGGAAAGAAAGAGAACTTCATGTTTTTGCACGCAGGATACTCTTTTATGCAAAAAAGTAGCATCGTGTAAATACTTCGGTCGCTACTGTGAGACTTAGCATTTGCGACATTGAGCGAATTTTTTTAAATTTCACTTTTTTCCGTAATGTCATGAAATACGAATGATTTGAGAACGGAAAAGTGTTTCAAATACGGAAAACGTGAAATTTGTCGTCATCCTAATGTCGCAAATGCTAACTCATAGTAGCGAGCGAAGTATTTACACGATGCTACTTTTTTGCATACAACTCTCTCCTCTCTCTTTCTCTTTTTTTCTTTCTTTCTTTTTGTTCCCTTCTTCTTCTGTGGTGGCGGCCAGCTTCTTTTTATAGAAGTAAATGCACACACTTTAGGGGGTGACCAAAGAAAAAGAAGCAGAAGAGAAAAAAAAAAGCAAAGACAAAATTCAGCAATCAGTATCAGTGTACTATCACACACTGACACAGTCTACTTGAATTTACTTGGGTCCAGTAGAAAAATATAAGATGCAGCAAACACAATAAAACAAATCCTATTTCTGGACTGGAATGGGGATATTTACAGGGAGCTGCCGGCAGCTACTAATTTTCAGGTTCGTCCACAGGAAGCTGGGGACTAACCGACCCTAGACACTCCATAAGGCAGTGCCCAGGCCCCAACCAAAAGGACAAAGACAAATAAACAAATCCCTAAGTACTGGGGTAAAAAAGACAAGATGGGGATAAAGGGACTGTAATGTAACATCTATTTAATTATGGATCATGAATTTATTCATTATTTCATTCATCTATGATCTATTTCTGTGTCTCAGCGCTGCATGGTGGCTTTTGTTTTCTATTTTTTTCCCCTCATTATATCTGCTGTCGTCTTCAACCCGTTGAAGTTGGCCGATTAACTGTAAGAAGAAGCATGTAGGCTGCGGCGTGCATAGATCTGTCTTGATTGATGAATCGGTGGGTGGGGAACCACACTGTGAGGAGTGTTGATGGCCATCTATCCTTGATCAGTTGATGATACTTGAAAGTGGCCAGTCTAGCGGAATGCCGCCTGTCCTTTAGAGGGGGCCATAACAGCTGAGACGCTGGCCATCTGGCTATGGCGATTGACGGCCCAGTGAGCCACACAGCGTTGGACCCTCTCAATCTTGCCAGTGTTCTTGGCTGTGTATGGATCCCAGACGTGTGCAGCATACTCGTGAGTGGGCCTTAATAATACTAGTGGCCTTTGTAATTGGAGGCTGTTTTTTTGACAGCAGCGATGACGCACCTTCAGGTTTCTGCGTAGAAAGCCAAGGGTCTTGTTGGCCTTGTTTGCGATGTTAGAGATGTGCATAAGACACGTTTCACAGTATTCAGAATAAGGACTTCCCATTTTGAGCAGATTTTATGAAAATTTTAAATGACTAGTTGTAGCCATATATTTTGTTATGTTGAGTGAGTATAGACTCTGTGTGATACAAAACAGTCAAGAAAGGGCTTGGTTGGCTAGTTATATGCATTATATATGTAACGGTACCCCTATTTTGTTTTTAATCCAAGGTTTCAAACTGAACTTTGTTTTAGCTGATTTAATTGTGTTGGTTACAATTGAATTGTGAAAAATAGTTTGGAATATACTTGACAGAAAACAAAACAAAACAAGCATAAAAATCAAGAATAAGCACTAAATGATAAAATTATACCTAAATAAATTTCACACAATCGCAAGAATAAAACATTGTCAAATACAGAAGCATCAATCAAACAGTACAATATTTCTGTTTATATCAAACACATAGCATTATAGGCATAAACCAACAGTATTTGCATGCAATTTCAGACATATTTGATGAACCATTGACATAAAAGTAAAAACTACCCCTACCCCCTAAATTAAAGGAGGGACAGTCAAGTACCTTTGTTGGGTTTTTTTCCTTGGATGATGTGATCAGTCTTTGACTTGTTAGCTTACAAGACTTTGTTTTCACAAACTAGCAATGAACAGGGATATATTTCAAGACAAATGTACATTTTCAACAGCCATAAAATTGAAAATAATATAATAGAGAGCATTTAACAGGGTTTGTGGGGTCCTTTCAGGTGCTTTAAAGTGCTGTGAAATTGATCGGTCTTCAAAAGGCCTGTTAAGTCCTTTATATCAGCAAGGAGGTCCTTTCAAATCAGTCAAAGGTCCTTTTAAAATTGGTGCGGTCAGTTTAAATCCTTTAATCGGGCCAAAAAACAAAACTAAGTAGCTTGTCATAAGAAATGAACTCAAAAAAATATATTAAATGAAATAAAATTTGCCAAAAATCGATCGCCTTCGTATATTTCGAGCAGACGATCTAATTTTAATAGTCACTGTAAATCCAGTCACGTACGCGAGATTCGGCGAGATATCTTATGCGCCATGTTGAAATTCTTCGCACATGCGGTTGCTTCAGTGCTTGTTTTCAAGTAAAAAGTGTAGAAATGCCTGGAAAGTTTTCGTTTTCAGGATCGTTGGCTGAGAGAAGACATTTATAAGGACTGGGTCCGAAAAGTGATGGACAACAAACATCCAGTTCGTTGTGCATATTGTGAAAAAAACATCAACATCTAGTCAATGGGAGAGAAAGCACAGCAAAGCACAGCAAAGACTGAAAATCACAAGAAAGCTGAAAGAAGGCACAAGGCGGAATCGAGGTGCAATGCGACTGACATTTTTTGCAAGCAGCAGAAGTACTACTGCAACAAATGAATCTGCTCAGCCAAAAAAAAAAAAAAAAAAAAAATCTGCTCAGCCACAATCGGCGTCTGGCTCTGCGCCCACCACGTCTGCAAATACAACTACAAACAAGGTTTAAATAGGTCCTTTAAACAATTTTGCTGGTCCTTTAAAGGTCCTTTTAAGGTCCTTTTTTGGCACTCTTCCAAGTCCCCACAAACCATGTTTAATGAACGAACGCAAGCCAAGTCCGACTCCATTGACAACGTTTGCAATCGGCAACGATTTTTTCCTTCGTTTGACCGATCTGCACCCAAACATATTCACTAGCAGACGACATCGCTCTCGTCATCAAACAAACGCACTAAACAACACAAAATAACCATTCATTTTACCTAAAAAGCACAAAAACGATAAAATAACTCGCATTGATAGTGGTGTAACTGCACGATTCTGTACGTTGAAGTCGGATGATGAATTTTGATGAAAATGTTTAAGAAATTGCTCTTCAAGTTCATCAACGCTTTCCTTCTTAAATTTGGGTCGCAGGAAGTGTCTATTTCAATGCTGTTTGCTCATTGGTTGTAAATTTAACCAATAAAAAAAGCTTGAAACCTGTTTGTGCGTACATGATTGCTAGGAGTCGGACAGTGGAACCTGAAATCAAAATCCGATTGTTGTGGTCCATTGACAGATTTTTGTGCCGTTATTTGCATTTCCGAATAATTAATACTGAAATATGAAACGAATCCATGCTTTCTGCATTGCAGTAGTTGTATATTCACGATGATTTAGTCATTTTACCGTTTCGTTCGTTGGGCCGGAAATGCAGACGGACATTGTCTGAAAATCGGTCAACGTTCTTCAGCTCGCTCAGTGTTCGGGAAAAAGCATTATTTGAACTCATCTTCTGTTGGAAACACGTCTGGGGTTAGTTTTCTTTAGTTTTATGAAGAATAATTGTGATAATTTTTCACTGTTCTGAAAATCTGTCACATTTTGTAAAACCAGTGTGTGCTGAATGGGAAGTCATGTCAGACTACAAGCTGACGTACGTGAACGCAAAAATAATTCTCACAAAGTCAATATTATCACAAAGACAGCCAAATTGTGTTTTTTATTTCTTTATTGTAGTTTCATTCATGTAGCATGCATAAATTAAATGTTGTCACATAAGCAAGAAAAGAAGAAAAAAAGGTATCAAACATTCAGCACCCCCCTGAGGCATAATACTGTGAAACGTGTCATCTCCCAGAAGAGGTCTTTCGAGATTGAGACACCCAGGTACTTTGTCTCCTCAACTATTCGCAATGTCTGGCCGTGGAGATGGTAGTTTCTGTCCGTGAGAAAGTCGCGAATCCAGGAGTTGAATCTGCCCTGTGATGCCATGGTCATGATAGTGACTGAGCTTGTGGACCAAGACGGAGTGGCTCACCTTGTTGAACACCTTAGAGACATCCATCACCAAGACGTCCGTCTGCTTCCCTCTCTCCCTGCTGTAGGTGAGCTCGTCCACAAGCCCAAGGAGCTGGCTTTTGCATTACCTGCCTTTCCTGAATCCATGTTGCTCCTCCCTCAGGATCCGGTTGGCTTCTGCAAATCTCATGATCTTGCTAACAAGGATATGCTCAAGGAGCTTGCAGGGCACGCTGGTGAGTGAAATGGGTCGGTAATGGCCGATACCGTTCTCCCTTTTTAAACACATCACAAGTGTCACGTTGGCCATTTTCCAGTCCTTGGGGACAGTGCTGGTGTTTAGGGAAGAATGGAAGAGGAACGTCATGGCGGGAGCAATATCATCAGCGACCTCCTTTAGCAGCCTGGGACTTAATCCATCCGGACATGGCGCTTTGGTGGGGTCCAGGTTTTTTTAGGAGCTTTCTTACTCCTGTCACTGTTAATAAAGTGTTATGGTGACTGGTGGGCCCGAGGGGTTCTGGGTCCAGACCTGTCCATTCTTTGAAGTTCTCAAGAAAACACAGGATATTGCTGCTGAAAGCAGAGCAGAATTTGGCTTTGAAGGTTTCAGCCGTGTCCTTTGCCTCAGTGGCCAGCTCGCTGTCCACCTTCAAAGAAACGTTGGCCGCATCTGTCTTCTGGGACTTAATATAAGACCAAAAGGACTTTTTGGGGTTGGGGTTGTCAGCAATGAGGTTTTCCGTGTAGAACCAGTAAGCCTGTCGCTGGATGTGGTGCTGGCCTGGTGGCGGACGGTTTCTTCTCCAGTCTTCTTCCACTTCTTACATAGGTGGTCTCTGCGCCTGATCAGCTTTTATGTTTCTAAATCGACCCAGTGCTTACTGTTTCTTGGTCCGAGCGTGATGTGGGGAATAATTGTATCCACAGCAGAAAGGAGACCCTCCTTCAGGAGCGTCCAGATGTCTTCAGTATTACTGTTGTCACTGTAGGTGCTGGTTATTGTTCTTGAGAGCTGACAGACAGCATGCAGTGATGTACTGAGGATCGAAAAGTGATTGGACAAACTGTCCTGAGACGAGATAAATCAATAGGACAATGTCCTGGCTCTTGAAGAAATCAACAGGACAGAGCGTGCCACTGTCAGTGTTAAAAATTTAATCAGACATTTGTCCTGACAGAGAACACAATAGGACATATTCAATTTTACTAGATCAATGGCCAATGACCGTGGTCTCAGTACATCACTGAGCATGATGACGGCAGGCTACATTTCACTTTTCATCCAGCTGGACTAGCCGACCCCCACTCAGGGCCCTAGCACCATCTAGCATGGTAACTGGGGCCCCCTCCTACAGTTCTGTATGTTGGCACTATCATTAAAAGTTCAAGCTAAAGAGCCAGAATGGTCAACATATGACCGTGTGTTCTCAAGAGTATAAAGAAGACAATGAATGAACAATGCTGGGAAGAAAAAAAAAATTAATTAAAAAAAAGCTTCACCGTTCAGTGTTGCCATAGGCAGCATAGGAAATTCCCGTTGGAATGGCGACCGTTAATATGCCATGTTTGTGCATATTATGCAGTTAATGCTTCGAGCAGCTGTTTATTTTCTTAAATCTTTGATTCTAACGAAGATATATCCCTAACAAAATAGTAACATGATTCTAACCCTATCCCTTACCCGATGAAGTACAAAAGTTGGGCAAAAAAGGCTCAGGCAATTTCCGATATACTCCTGGGATTTGACTTTTTGGGGGTGGGGGGATGTTAGCACGATAGGATGTTAGCACAGAAAAGGTCTAGAGGTAAACTCAGTGGCATGCTTTTAAAAACATGGATAGCAATTTTGGGAGCAAAAATGTTTGAAACTAGTACATTCGCTTAAGACATTCCTTGTTGATTGATTCTATGGTGTTGCCAGAATCCTGCACTGTCACTGGTTGTCAGCCAGTATCCCCCCTGTCTGCACGCTGAGAAAGATTCTGTGGACAGACCAGGTCCTCTTCAGCCCCTCAACATGTCGTTAGTGGTCACAATCCAGACAACCATCACACCATCCATACCACCAGTATTGTGCACATAGGTAAGTCACTGACTGCTCTAGTGGTGAGTTAAAAAAACAAAAGCAAAGAAAAAAACACCAGCGAAACAACCAAAGATTCTTTCCATCAGGTGTAAACTGAACAGGGCATCCATTGGGATTATGGTCTCAGGCTGCCAATGGCTGTGCAAGGCAGGATCATAGGGACCCCTTTATAGAATGTCCCAGAATAGGGATAGTGTCCCTGGCAATCAATGCTACAAATAGATAGAAAACTAGTATTTTAAGTTCATATAATGCAGTGTTTCCCACAAGGATAAATTATGATGGTCCCGGGGACCCTCTAAGCAAAATTGTACGATCCTTTTCAAATTTTTAAGGGTCCCCAAGCAACATTAAAAAAAATCTACTCTAATAAATAACTATTAAGGTAAATATGCAAAACACACGTACATACCTTGTCATATAGAACATTTCTTTTGTGAGAGATTAAACTTGGTCTGTACAAAATGTGTGCGTCCTTGGGATGCATAGTGCAGAAATTAAAGAGTCCCTTTCTGATTTTAGTGCTTTAGGGAAGCACAAATGTGACCCAGCACCACGGAAGGGACATTAACTCTTCTAGCACCATGGGTGAATACATTCGCCCAAGACATCACTGTACACTCCCACCAAATGCAAAGACATTCACTGCCAAGCACCCTGCCATGGGTTTGTCTGTTTCATTGTTTTTGTCACTGTTTCTGCCAATAAAGCAATGCAATTTCAATTCAATTCAAATGTCTTTATTGTCTTCAATGAAGAAAATCTTTTTTCAACGTGCACTTAAATCTAAAACTGACGGGACATTATAATATAATGTAATATAATTTATATAATAAACTAAAGACATAAAATACATACATAAAAGCACGTTATTCACATAGACCAATTAAGTTAGTCCCCCCCCAGTAAAATATAATAAAGTAATACTATTCAGTACACACACAAGCACGCACACACACGTACGCACATCCATGCGCGTGCACGCACACACACACACAAGCTCACTCGAAGAAATAGTTACTCCCCTCTTGTCGGTTGAGATGCAAGGGACAACATCCAAGAACTTCAAAAAATATGTGGCGCTAGAAGAGTTAAGTAGCTGGTCTAGTTTCTCACAACAGGCTTGCAAAGTCATAAATCTCATTTTTAATCAATTTTGAGTTATGTTCATTATCTCTAGCATCTCATCTTTCATATTTATAAAGGACAATCTTCGTTATAGTCTCTAAATACTCCAAAAACTGCTTTAAAATGAGTAGGTTGATGCATTTTCTGCAGCTAGGCTAAACATTAGACTGATTTCTCAAAATGGACGACTGTCACCGTACCAAATTTAAATGCTCATAACTCTAAAACGGAAAAAGTTACAAGAATGGTTCTTATATTATTTGAAAGAGAATTGTCTGAAGTATTTATCTGTAACATTTTCTCAGATTGTTCATTCTGACACTCAATGGGTCTGACACTGGGTCACAAATGTGCTTTATGGGAAACACTGTAATGACATGAAAGGCGTAAGAAAAATCTTCAGAATTAATATAAGAATGCATGCACACACTCATGCAGATCTATGTATGTACACACACGCAGACAGACACACATACACACATGCATTGCTTGCGCGCGCACACGTACACACAGAGTATGAACAGCCCTTTCCCATGCATGCTAATCTTTGTTATGTCTACGTGTGTGCCACTAATAAATATAGCCTTACTGGACAGCACTCTAAATTGTTTTGCTTCTATAACATTAACAACTTTTGCATGAGGAATATGTTTTCTTTCCATGCAAGGGAAAAAGTCTGACTATCCCAATAGATTTTTATAACTCACTTTTATACCCACACATCCAAGCAATGTAATAGAAGAAAAGCTTGAGACAAAAAAAGAGTTACATATCGTCTGAAATTCAAAAACCTCCTATCTCGATTTTTGAGTTAGATACATAGTCAAATGGTAGTAAATGCAATCTGAAATATTGTGTTCCAGAGACAAAGGGGAAGGGGGTGTGGGGTGGGGAAACAGGGTATGAAATGGAGGGGAAGGCTGGTGATGAATACAAAATGAGATTCAGATTACCAAATAAGAATCTTGAGCAAAGCAAATAATCCTAATAGGTGTGTGCTGCTGAGATTGTGAGAATGGTGCTTTTTCAATAACATATTTTATTATCATTTTTTTTTTCCCCCCCCCCCCCCCCCCCCCCCCCCCCCAGTTGCTCATATACTTTGTATTAAAGGCACTGCTATTATAATACTGAAGAACTGCGGCACCTGAAGTCCACATACATGAAGTGGTAATTGTATTATCCAAATTAGGCTCGGTCTCCAAACTTGATTGCTTTCTTAAGTGCGTTTCAATTTCAGTTTTATAAACAGTCATGCAAACTTTTGGTTTGTTATTGTTTCCAGAATAATTTAATTTTCATTGCTAAGTACTGTATGTGTAATGTAATGTTAAGTACTGTATATATATGTAATTGTCCTTTGCCCAGTCTATTGGCAATGGACTCGGGGAGTATAACTACCATAAGTTTGCTATGGTTTGTAACTGTGTTTTGGGGGGTTCTTAATCTGATTTTGTATTCAGCAATGGAAAACATTTTGTCTTGACTCAGATTCAGAATGTGTTTCGTCATATTCTCAGTGTATTTACGTGTTCACATTTAATGGTTTATTTTTGTTGCACTGTTTCAGGGAGGTGTTTGTGAGGGTGGCTATGAAGATCCCTGACCAGCCAATTCCTACCAATGTGTCAACTGGACATTCAGACTTATATCAAAATGTCAGCTGGACAGTAGTCTCTTGAGGAACTAACTCACAAATACAGACTCTTATTGGTTTTTAAGTCGAGGTATGTTCATTGGCATTGCTTCGTATTATGATTATCATCAACAAATTCAGTGATGTATCAAGGATCGAAAAGTGACAGGACAAACTGTCTTGAGATGAGTGAAATCAACAGGACAATATCCTGGCTTTTGCAGAAATCAATAAGACAAAGAGTGCAAGTCTTAAAAATTTAATCAGGGGAGAACACAATAGGATATTTTCAATTTTTAGGTCAATGGTATATGACTGGGGCCTCGGGACATCACTGCAAAATTTCTGTATCCATTTTAAATTTTCAGTTTATATGTAATTGATAAGTAATATGAGTGCCAAAAAGAGAAGAGAAGATATGTGGTGCTGTGTGCTGGAATTCTGTATATGGTCCACCCTGTGCCAGCTGCGACAGTGTGCCCAGGCCTGGTAACTGATGTACAATGAGTGCAGCAAAGAGAAGACGCATCATGGAATCCTGCGTATCATCCACCCTGTGCCAGCTGCGAAAGTGTACCCAGGCCTCGGACTGGAACAGGGCTGCACAGCTGGTGGAGGACCTGGATGGCTGCAGCGGCTGTGTGCAGTTTGTGGCGCACAAAGCAGTGCAGGACCAGCAGTGGGACTGGGTGGTCAGGCTGTTTGACCAGTGTGGCCTGCAGCAAAGGAGTGAGCTGGTCACTGGGCTGCTGACCCACGGCCAGTGGCAGACAGCTCTGCAGCTGCTGACCACACAGCTCAGCTCTGAGGCTGTGAACAACGCTCTACGCTACGCTGCCCAGCAACACCAGTGGCTGTGGATTGCACAGTTGATGGAGGGGTGGAGGGCTGCAGGCAGCCTGGACTGGCTGTGTCAGCTGGCTGTTCAGAGGCAGCAGTGGGACCTGGTGCTGCAGCTGATAGAGAGGGGGGTCAGTGCAGCCCTGAGGAACAGCCTCTTGCAGTCCGCCTTGGATCACCATCACGTCCTGTGTACTGCCAAGCTGATGGACCTGGGGGTCAGAAAACACTGCAGGGAAGAAGGAATCCACCGTGAAATAGCCAGCGGTCATGGGGACTTTATACTGGAGGTGGTGAGGAAGGTCAGAGACCCAGAACTGACTGATTTTGTTCTGAGAGAATCCATGAAAGAGAGTCAGTGGCAGCTGGTGTCAGATCTGGTCAAGGAAGGGCTGAGTGTGGCCCAGATGGAGAGTGTGTGTGACCAGGCTGTGGCTGATCAACAATGGACTGTGGCCCTTCAACTGCTGCGTGATGGTGTCAGTGCCAGTGACTGGATGGTCAGTGAGTTGTTCCAGAACAACAAGGCCCAGGATCTGCTGGACCTGTTCCCTGCAGGCAGTGTTCCTGAAGGTCTGAAAGGTCTGCTGCTGATGGCCTCTGTAAGACATGGCCTGGGAGACCTCAGCCTGCACATCCTGCAGAGAGAGACAGTCAGTGACTCGGAGCTGATGGAAGCCATCAAGTACGCTGTGCACCTCCTGGATAAAACCATCTTCCTCAAGTTGATCAGAGAGTGTCCAAAAGGCCGACGTGTCTTCAAACAAAAGTTTATCCACCAGGACTGGAAGGATGATCTGTCTCCAGAAGAGAATGGATGTTCAGATGGAGGTGAGGTATGTTGGCTGTATGATACTTTGTATGACGAAGGAGAGAAAGACATGGCACTGCATGTGGCTACTTCTGTGTTGAATTTCTCCAATCTCTATAATTTTTGCAAGGAGGAAATGAACCATTTTGATTTGAGGAACAAGAAGTACCAGTATGCACTGAGAAAACTGCATGAGGATTCTACGTCATACTACCATGAAGTTGTGACGAATTTGTGCAAGAGGCCCAATTTATCCAAGTCAGATCGTTCATTTTTGTTTTGCACTTCTCTTCGATTGGAAGAGTTTGGTTTAGCTGTTGAGCTTTGCAAGTATGGTGTTTCAAGGAAAGATCTTAAGTTTGCCACTCACTGGCTTCTTCTGGAGAAAGCAGATCATTCAATGTTTAACTCATTGCGTTGGAATCTTGACAACAAGGATAGAGATTGGCTGAAACAGTATGCAGTCAAGGTGACAATGAAACAGTATTTCAAGCTGAAGTCAGAGGCCAATCTGGACATCTTTATGCAACTGTTCAGAAGCTGCTACGACAACACTTTGACAGACAACATATTCAGGAAGGCCATTGAGAAGTGTGTGAAGTTTGACTGTGCTGACTGTTTTGTAGCTCTGTGCAAAAATCGTTTCAAAGGACACATGAATTCATTGACTTTATCTCAAGAAGAAGATTGTATCTTTGCGTATACATCAGCTGTGGAAGGGAAAAGAATGAATTTTATTTCCAAAGTCTGTAAGGAACACATTGTCCCCAATGTGTTGAACAGCTTTCACTTGCATATGCCTGAAGTGCATCTTCTCCTCAATATTGTCATTGCTAAACGTGCTTGGGACATCATGCTCAGTGCTGTTTCAAGCCTGAAAAGCTCAAATCCATGTGATGTTTGTGAGATACTGAAAGAGTGTTTGCAGAAAATGCCGTATGACCAATCCACATGGTCTGGCATTGCCCCAGCCTTGGACCTGTTGATCACAGGAACTGATCTGGAACGTGTGGCTCTGTCAAGGGAATTTGCTGATGTATTTGAGCAGTGGTCTGTGAACATGTCCAGTCTGAAGCAGTGGTGCCTGGACAATGGTCATCCCCACCTGGCGTTCTTCCTGGCTGTGGTCACTAAGGACTGGACGATGATGGAAACAACGGTCAGCACACAGACCACTCTGGATCTTCATGTCAATCTTCTTGGGAAATCCGTTTTGATGGCTGCTGAAAACAATGCATTCTCAACTGGTGCCGCAATTTTGAAAATTTCCCCTAAGGAACTTGCAAGCATGAGCACTTTTTATGAGTTGTTCTCCTATAAGATCAAAGTACCATTGGCCAAGGCATGTGAAGATCTAGGCCTTTTGGATTGGGCCTTTTTGCTGCAAAGCAATGATATGGATTACGTCAAAGAGCATCACAAACATTTTGATGACGCTTTTGTGTTGAACTATATCTTGAAGCAAGCTGCTAAAACTAGAAAATGGGATCTTGTCAGGGAACTCATGCCAAGGTGTACTGAAATCAGTGATGCACCAACATCACAGTTTGTCCTTAAAGCAGCTGTCAAGCAAGGTCAGGTGGATATTGCTGAGTCATTGGTCAGTCGTGTGGATCCAACTTTTCGTGACCATGAACTTATGCCTAATCAAACCTTGTTGTGTTTTGCTGCAGAAAGTTCTTCAGCTCTACCTGCAGACAGTTCTTCATTTCTTAAGGAAGTTGGAATAGATCTGATTCGTCTGTTGATTGCATCCGGTCTTTCCACGTTTCAAAGAGGTATCCCATTTGAATATGACAGTTACTATCACAACTGCCCCCTGCTGAAGGCCCTGTACGAGAACAGCGTGCCAAGTGTAAAACTAATGTTAGCATGTGGAGCCATTACTCACAAAAGACTAGAGGAAATCCGAAAAGACAGCAAAATACACCAGTTTCTCTACGATAGAAGAGTGGATGAGGATTGGAAGACGGGATATAGGTGTATCCTTGAGGCTGCTGCTACGCCTTGCCGACTGGTGCACATGGCTCGCTTAGTGGTGTCTCACAGCATCGGCTGTGGCCCAGGGCGCTCAGAGAGGATTGACATTTTGCCTGTTCCTGAGCCCATCAAGGACCTGGTGAGGTTCAAGGATGTCCTCTCCATGGACTTAACTGTGCCAGAACCTGCCCAAGACATGTCCAAGGATGACGAATACTCGGACAGTGACTATGCTTTTGATTTCTCAGACTATCTTGAGGATGACTTTCAGCCTGACTCTGAGAATGACACTGAGTGGATTTGAAGCAAGAGAGAGAAGGTTGTACTAGAGTTAGGTGCTCAGCAGTAAAATTTAAAAGGACTTGCTGAAGATTGCTGAATCCTCCATATTATTTTCAATGGAATATGCCTTTGCCATTTTGACTGCTCTGGAATGTAATAGTAGAACTGCTATCTGGCCTAATTATGTATATAATGTCTATAATTAAATTATGTTCTGCATGTCGATGATGTGTTTTGCTTGCGCTTGCATGTGTGTGTGCTTGTGTGTCTGTATGTTATATGCTTTTTATTCGTTTTTGATTTTCTAATGATTTTGTAAAGTGCATAAAGCTTAAACTAAGTTAAAGGTATGCGCTGTAGAAATCTTTTAAAATTAATAATAAATGAATAAATAAAATAATCTGATCAGTTTGAATATTTTCTTTGTCATAATCAATCGGCAGTGAGTATTAAAACCCACAGATAAAGGAAGGCAGCAGTTGAAGCTGCTCTGCGTTAACCTTTACCGGATCATGCTTTTGACTACACGGACACGATGGCGGGGGTCTTCCACGACTCCCTACTCAGCAAAGAGCAAATTCCGAGGTGTTTATCCCTGTCCGGATGGCGGGTGTCTCCCACGACCCCTACTTGTCAAAGAGGCACCATGTGTTTATCCCTGTCCGGATGGCGGGGGTCTCCCACGACCCCTACTCAGTGCACTGCAGTGCTCTTTAAAGTAGGGGTCGTGGGAGACCCCCGTCATCCGGACAGGTATATCAAAATTACGCGTCATATTACGTCATTTATATTTTATACACATTAATAAAATTTAACACACTTAAAGCCATTTACGTTTTTGACAAAGTCATGAAATTTCATGAAGATTGCTTAAATAGTTTTAGAGATATAACATGTTTTGTGTGTCAAGGGGTCGTGGGCGACCCCAGAAGTCCGGTAAAGGTTAAGATTACTGTGTGCACCATTTGAACACTATTAAGACATGTTAGGTCAGGATTTTATTGGGAAAGGAGTAAACTTGTTATACATTGCTGCGGTGAATATAAATGGTGATACAATGGGACCTCCCTTTAAGACCCCCCGCCCCACCTTTTAAGACCCCCCTCCCACTTAAGACTCCGAGACATTGCCTTTCTTGTCAGTATTAAAATTAGCTCCCTTGTCTCCCTCCCATTTAAGACATTATTTAGGATGATTGTTCTTGAAGGTCTTAACCCTTTCGCCGCCAGCCATTTTTCAGGCAAAAAATAACATTAAACTTAACTGTGTACAGAAAAAAACACCCTGCAATATTGCTAATTCCTCTGTGACATGTATAACATTAGGCCTATCCTTACCTCCCAAAATTGAGAAAATAGGGTCTTTGGATAACAGGCCCTGATTTGATGCCTTTTAGTGACATGGGTGTTAAGCCATTCTGGTGCTAAAATGCGACGTTGGCGGTGAAAGGGTTAAAAGGGAGGTTCCACTGTAACCTACATTGTCATTTTGTGTTTTTATGCTCCCAGTTCTATGCATTATGTATAAGAATTGCTACTGAGTGTGTGTGTATGTGTACATGCATACACGTGTGCTTATGCAAGTGTGTGTGGTGTATTTGATGTCCTGGTCATGATACCCATTAATTAGTTTAATGTTTTAAAAATCCAGTATTTTTTTAGAAAGGCAGAAAAAAAGCTATTAGTTTCTTTGACTTTCATGTCTCTATGATGAGGCCAGTCATGTAGCTCATCATAGATAAGATACTAGTATAGTAGTATTAGATTACAAAGCAAAATAAAACAGAGAAGCGTGCGCACATGCACACGCGCACACACACACACAGAGATAGTTTGGTGTTATTATGATGAAGAAAGATTTCATGTTGAGTAAAGACTTTTTATTGTCATAAGTGAATGGCTATCTTATTACACACATGTAAATTAAGTCCATTGTTGTAAACTATAAAAAGCACTGATACAGCGCAACCTGGTGCCGAAAGCACCTGAGTTTGGCCTGCAGTTCTTTTATTGTATGTGTGAAATTTATATTGTGTTTCATGTGTATGTTGAAAGGTGTATTACGCTCATTTATTTGTGTTCATTATAGTTAGTGTTTCTAATGCTTGTATTGATAGGTGCTTCTTTACATGTTGATAACTCATTTATTAATGATTGTTTCGAACACTTGTGTTGACTGATGCTTGTTTTTATGTTGATTAGTATTCACTTATTCTTGGATTGTGTTCAATGTATATGCTTACTCATTTGTATTCTAGTGTTTAGTTCTTTGTACAGTGCTTTGAGCTCCCTGCCCGGGAGTAAAGCGCTTTACAACAATACAAGTATCCAGTATTATTATTACAGTAAGTTCCCCTGTCTTAACAAAGGGGCAATACTATGGATTGCTTTTTTGTCAAATACCTGGAGTTGCTTCCCTTGGATCATTTTGGTTAAATGTTGGTGCTTGAACAACAACAAACTTCAAAGTCAATGTCAACACAGTTATACTTTCGGTTCTCACGGTTAAGCTTCAAGGTCAAGGCCAGCACAGTTTTGAATATCAAAAGGAGCCTTCCTTTTCACAATGTCTACCCCTCTGCCAAATTTGATCAAAATCCGTCTAGTAGTTTTTGCTACAAATCGACGTAGTTACATACACACACAAAACCATACAGGCATTAAGAAACATCGTTGCCGTTTCCGCACCAGAATAATAGTTTTCATACAATACTTACTCTCTCTTGAGTTATGCTAATGCACAAGTTTTGCATGGCATGGCACAATTCTAATGTAATGTGTGTGGGTTTTGTTTAGCTGTAGTTTTATTTCTTAAGTTAAAATAAAGGAAAGTGTTCATGTTGCATGCAGTATGGTCATTTCTTTTTTCTCCATAATGATGGTTTCCATGCTATAATTGGTTGATGAGTTGTTTGTTGTAAAAATGATAAATGATGTTTTCCATGATGGCTTTGTGTTGTCACAAATGCTTGGATCATGCTGTGATGAGTTTCTTATCAAAACTATGGGTTTTATGGGAAAACTTAGCGTTAGCATACGGTTTGCATCCTTGACATTGCCTTAGTTGTCGACTGCAATAAACAAAATAAGTTCACGTTATATTATATGATACTTTTGAAGTTTAGAGGTTTATTTTTTACTGCATGATTGCCTTTCACTGTGCATGGTGGTTGTGCCAAAAAAACAACGTTCGGGCATGATTGTTTTTTTCCTTTTTCTTGCTTTTATGGCGAATGATTGAATTGTATTGTAACTGGTGTTGAATATACCACTCCGAGTCCAACATGCTTTGATTTTTTTCATGGTTTCTATGCTGTATGATTAATTTGTATTATAATCGGTACTGAACAGACCACTCCATGCTTTGATTTTTATTTCATGGTTTTTCAGTTTTTGTGATGAATGATTGAATTGTATTGTAACCGGTACTAAACACACCATACTGCCCAAGTGGACTGCTGGGTTTTGGACTTGGCGATAACCATCCGCGAGCGAAGCTGGTAATATTTTCAGCAAATTATATTTGTTCCTGACTATCTATCTGTCTGACTATATATTTACCACAATAATATTTGAATGGAGGGACCTAGGATGCTCAAATTTTGCATGCGGATAGTAGTAGTAGGGGAAGACGGGGTAAAAAGCCGATGGGCAGGTAAGAAGCCCATGCCAATTATCTCCGCCCATGGGCTTTTTTACCCCGTCTTATCCTAGTAACTAGGGCTAGAAATGGGCCTCGTGGCCCTTTTTACACCCTTTCTCGTTTGAGACTGATTTGTTTCAAGGTGGCTTGCTTTCTACAGCTAAACTAAAATTTAACAAAAATGTGGAATGGACTTTTTCTTCTTTTTTTAATTTTTATTCATCGAAAGCAGTATGCAAATTTGACATCATTGTGTCTTTGTCCAGAAGATTTTTGAATATATTTATGTTAGTACTAATACTAAATAGGTACTAATAATATCTAGACCAAGTTCAAAAATGAAAGTTATAGGTCAAGGTCACTGGAGCCAAAATGCTGCCGAGCACCTGGCACGATAGCGTTTTGAACGGAGGGACTTAGGATGCTCAAATTTTGCATGCTAGAGGTACTTAGAATATCTAGGCCAGGTTCGAAAATGGTCATTGGTCAAAGGTCAAGGTCACTGGGGCCAAAAATACTAACAAGCACCTCTCTCTCTCTCTCTCTCTCTCCATTTTACCCTTGTGAAATAGGTTCGTTATAAGGCGAAGCACTGCAGCCGAAAATGCTGCCTCGTGGCTGGAGATCTAGTGTCTTAATGCTCTGGTTTCAATGTTGTATTACTGGATTGTATGATTGCTGAATGTAATTCTGTGCAGACTGGTGAGTTTGGAACGTTTTTTAAGATTTTAATGCTAATGTATGGTTGATTTGTACATGATGTTTACTTGTATGTCTATGGCTTTAAACAACTTTGAAACCAATTTGCCACTTTTTTTTAATTTGGGGAAATGTTTGCAGTGTCACTTTGTGACTGGGTACTTTCTTGTGATCCATGCTTAGGAGCAATGTTTTTGCTTGCTTTTTTTTTTCAGCATTTGTCCCACTATTTACATACATGTATCTCCCTTGCTGGCCTTCACTTTGCCATGGTAGGGGAGCTTAGCTAACAAAGAGTGTCCCCTCCTCCCACTCCCCATTTTCCATTTTCACCATCATGTTCTTCCCTGTGAGCATACCAGGCAGAGAGATGATCGTGACGTGAACTTTGAACAGAAGCTTCTGGATAGCTTTCTTTGTAAAAGTTAAGATTACATTGTCAATTTCATTGTTTCCAGATGTGAAGAAGGATAAATGCAGCCTATTATTGCATTGATAGAACTGGCCAGTTGAACATACGAATATTTTACTGTGTATATAAAGCTGTGTGCATGACTACCTACAGCATGAGCATAAAATTGACATGTACTCTCTGTAAATAAACTAGTTAGCACTGAAATCAGCTTTGTTTAATTTGTGCTTGTATTGTGCCTACTAGACTTACTACTCACTAAAGTCTCATGTGACTTGCCGAGCGAGTCAATAGGTGAAAGATAATTATAAAATTAAACTAGACTTACATAAGGAAGTTGCAGTTTAATTGCATACTGAAATGATTTGCCTTTATTGAACAAAATCTGGCAATATAGCCAAAAAAGTTTGTTTAAGAAATGTAGTGTCTCAGAGGATGCGAATTATGTGCAAGAATGACAAGAAGGTGAGGACAGGGATGGAGGTCAAGGGTCAGCTAACTGGACTGTTAAAGACCCACCAGGTCCGTAAGTGAAAATTACAGGTTTCACATGTTTCCCTCTCTCGCTTGTAAGAAATCTTATTTTGACCAAATGTGGCGCCTATACAAATTTCCTCATGCACTGAAACAAGACATCGCTTTAAAGAGTAGCCTCAATCATATATGAGGAAAGTGTATGTGGGCCACACCGACCCAGAAAAAAACAAGGGACTTAATCCAGTTGGGTCAGTGGGTTTTTAAAGAAGTCTCTCTGACAAACAAAAGACGAATTTAACCGAGAAAGAATCTTCTTCAACTTCATCCTGGTTTCACTTAATGAGTCGACACAAAAATGGCTCAAATTGTAGCCTTCCATATTTTGATTTTATGATGACCTTAGTTTCCTTAATTTTTTTATATTTTAAATGGCATTGAACTTGAAGTGATAAAGACAGTAGGCATTTGGGTTTTTTCCATTGATTCATGACTGCTGTTAAACAAAGTAAGCTCTTACATAATGCGTTGCTGACTGAACACTGCATAGTGTAAGTGTGTAAATATCTGCTTTGATGGGAATAGTTTTCACATGACCCCGTTATCAAATCATGGGTGACAAGATGAAACTGTTGTCCATTGTTGTTCAGTTTTAGTTACTGTTGCTGAAACAAAAGCCTGAATGGTTATGCTTGTTGGACATTGTTGTGTTGTGTTACTTTTAATAAATATTTTGGTGAAACATATGAAAGTAAACTATAAATGAATCAGATTTCAATGTGTTTGTCTGATGTTGACCTCTGTTCTTTCTTTTGTCTGTGCACCCTGTCTGTTTCTTTGTCAATCTGTTTTTCTGCCTGTTTCTCTCTCAATGTCTATCTGTTACCCTTTGTCTCCCTTCACCTCTGTCTCATTTTTATTTTTCTTCTGCCCTTTCTATCGTTTTCAGTTGACAAACAAACAAGCCAACATAGAAATGGTTAACCACTCATCGTAATGCAAACATCCACAAAGAGGAAAATCCCTGTCAGTCTGTTTTAAGCCCAAACAACCACATGAAACAGATCTGTTAAAAGATACTAAGAAAATCAAGGAAATAATCTGGTCATGACCAGGCTTAGTTACCAGCCGCGAAGCGAAGCTGGTAATGTTTTCAGAGCAGACTGTTCCTGGCTATCTATGTGACTATGTTACCACGATAATGTTTGAACTACTTAGGAAGCTCACATTTTGCATGCAGATAGGTACTTTGGTTTGGATATCTAGGCCAAGTTTGAAGATCAAGGTCACTGGAGCCGTTTTTTGTTATACACGGTTCAAGGGAAAAATCTTGAAGTGGACCTAGGAGACTCAAATTTCGCATACACATTGCGGATCCGATAGGTAGTTAGGATATCTTGGCCAATTTCAAAGATGAATGTCATTTGTCAAAGGTCAAGGTCATTGGAGCCGTTTTTGCAAGACATGATCCAAGGGAACCAAACCTTGATTTGAAACCGGCCACCAAAAAACCTGGACCAATATAGGCTACTTAGAGAGAGAGCGCGAAAGGGGAGGGGGAACAGAAGTGGAAAGGATAAGGGAAATCAAGGAAGACAGAGATTTGGAAAAAATGGGGAGGCCGGAGGGGAGGTAACAATATTAATTAATATAAAAATCAGATTCACTGTATGGAAGTATGGCTTGTTTGGGGAAAACTGACATAACGGGCATCATCCTCAGAGCATGGGGCATCATTATGCGAAGTTTCATTAATTTTATAAAAGACGTTTGAGCTCTTCTTCTGCGTTCCCAGGCCATATGGCCATAATGGTGACCGTAGGTACGTATATATGTGGGGTTTCAGTTCTCACTGGTCTCCTTGCTGCATTCAGCCAACACACTCCGGTTTCAGAGAAGTACATATGAAAAATTATTTCTGGATCTGGATTTATACGTCTGATGATAGACGCGACGGAACTAGGAGGGCGCATTCCCAATTAGAATTAAGAGAAAAAGATAGAAAGGAGAAAGACCTACTGCTTACCCAGGATTAAGACCATTAAACCCCCAGTTCAGCCGGAAGGGCCCAGGCCCCACTTCCAGAAGCAAACAACAAAACAAAACAAAACTAATGTTCTAGTGGTCAGTGGACACAGGCTCAGATGGTGATCTGGTCAGCGCTGATGTGAATGCGCTGACGGAGCCTGCGGTGACAGTAGCCTCACTCAGTTGGTTCCACTCCGTGGCAGTCCTGACGAAAAAGGAGCTACATTGGCAGATTTTTGGGGGGAAAAGGCAGGAGAATGGGCCAATAAGTCAGAAAAATAGTAGATGATAGTAACAAAAGGAATAGAATGATAGAGGAAGTTGCTAGCACAGAACTTCCAGAAGGTGGGGGGATTACTTGAAACCTCGGTATCCTCACATGGAGAGACCCATGGAAGACGGGGTCGTCCAGCTCCCTGTATGAAGGCACGAGGCATCCACCCTTTCCCTGTGCATAAGCTCTAATGTCTGATTATACAGTATTTAGTCCTGTAGTTTAGGTGTTATGCTGTGCTGTATACGTTCTTGTTTCACAGCCAGAAAGACAGAGAAACGCACAAGCTTGCGTTCCCATGCTAATGCACTTCCATTCTCATAGAACTGGTACAAAAGTGAAGGCATAATTAGAGACGCTCTAAATGATCATTTTGAATCAAATAACCTACTATCTGACTGCCAATTTGGATTTACTTCTGGTAGGTCATGCACTACTCAACTGTTAAATACATTAAATGATTAGTTGGTTATGATTAACGATAACATACCTGTTGATGTGGTATACTTGGATCTACAGAAAGCTTTTGATAAGGTCCCACATATAAGACTGTTACATAAGCTTAAGTGCTATATATGGTATAGATGACAAATTACTTATGTGGATTCAAGACTTTCTTACAGACAGGACTCTGCGTGTTAGCATTGGAGAAGATAAATCCGAAAATTCTTATGTTACTAGTGGTGTTCCACAGTTATTGGGACCAACTTTATTTATTTCATAAACGACATGCCCGATATAGTCAACTGTATTATACAAATCTTTGCAGATGATACAAAAGCTTATTGCGGAATCCTCAGCAATGAATCCAAAACTAAACTTCAAGAGTCTATAGACAAATTAGTTAATTGGACGAAAGAATGGCAAATTAAATTTAATGGACAGAAGTGTAAATTAGTGTTACATATTGGTAAAAACAACCCTAACTTTAGTTATACAATTGATGGTTGTGAATTAGAAGCTTCCGAGGTGGAAAAAGACCTGGGAGTTATGGTGGATAATAAGTTAAATTTTGATCATCACATCACTGAAACTATTAAAAAGGCAAATAAAATCTCTGGTATGATTTCTCATTTAATTCAGCACAAAACTAAAGATATTATGGTGCCCTTGTTCACATCATTGGTGAGACCAATAGTAGAATATGGTAATGTGATTTAGTCTCCATCATTAAAGAAACATATTAATGCTATCGAAAATGTCCAAAGGAGATTCACTAAACAAATTATCAACATGAGCAATATGAGCTATGAGGAAAGACTAAAACTTCTTAATCTACCTAGCCTAGAGTATAGAAGAGCACGGGGACATATGATTGAAACTTTTAAGATCTTAAACGGATATTATGATACTAGAACTATAAACACACTTTTCTCTTAAGCATATAGCATAGCATAAATGGCACTGTAGGCTATTTTGTTTAGCCTTTTGCCCTCTAAATATGTTTTTGTTTGGTTTGGCTTCATTCACTGATGACTACTAAGGCATTTGTGTTTTATTCCTTTAAATCGGTATATTAACTGAATACATTTTGTTTTGGGAAAACTTGTCTATGGTATTTTTGAATCAATTTAATGACTGCATTAACTGCTTCATCGGGAAGGTTATTCCATGCATTTATTACTCTGTTAATAAAAACGTTTTGTGCTAGTCTGGTGTTAGTATCTTTTTTTGTACAGTTTAAAGTTATGGCCACGGGTTCTATCACCCTCACAAAGAGTTAGTAGGCTGTTAGTAGTGGAATAATCGTATAAATGATGACATATTTTATAAATTTCAATCATATCACCCCTGAGCCCTCTTAGTAACTCTACCAATAGAGAACACTCCTTAAAACTAACAAAATCATTAGTTCATACTAATATTTATGCAATTTTTTTCACTAACAGGATTATTAACACACACAAAAACACTCAGTTCGAGGCTGGTAGATTGAGGTCCCTTTTATTGGAAACAAGACAAACTTTTGTGTGTGACTTCGAATTTTCTACTCAGTTTTTCTTTCCTATTTTGCTACCTTCTTGTCGTCGCCACACTGAAGACGGGCTTATGGCCAGAAACGTTTGTCTTGTTTCCAATAAAAGGGACCTCAATCTACCAGCCTCGAATTGAGTGGTTTTTTTGTGCCTTAACTGGTCCCAGTGGTCATTTATATTCTCAAGGATTATTAACAATTGGAATTCACTACCAAATGATACTGCAACCGCAGGAACACTCAATAGTTTTAAAAACAAATTAGATAATTTTTGGAAAGATTATTGCTTCCAAACTAACATAAGTATTCAGTAATAATTAGTATGCAGGTCAGTTTGCTTGTTTTTCACTGTATGTTGTACTCTAAAAAATAAAATAAATAAATAATAACAAAAAACAAAAAAACAAAAAGTTTAGCGTTTCCTTACAAACTAAAAGGAAATAGCAGGCTAAAGGCTATTATAAATGAACTTTTTCAACAGCTACTGATTGATATTTATATTTAGGATACCATATATTGTTGCCATACTCTAAATGTGGCCATACTATAGTGCTTTATATAGGGGAAGACGGGGTAAAAAGCGCATGGGCGGGTAAGAAGCCCACCCCAATTATCTCATGAAATAAAGAAAATTTCAGTCAAATTTGCCCATGAGACGAATGCTAGACATTAACGCTCGTCTCATGGGCAAAATGAGACTGAAATTTGCTTCATTTCATGAGATAATTGGGGTGGGCTTCTTACCCGCCCATGCGCTTTTTACCCCGTCTTCCCCTAGTTTGGTAAATGTCATAGTCAATATTAATAAATGTTCTTTTAATTAACCCTATCACTTTGTTCGCTTTATTTATGCAACTTTGGATATGTGCATCAAAAGACAAATCTTTATCAAATATAACTCCCAAATCCTTCTCCTTATCACATGTTATTAATGAAACTGGAACATCGTTCTTATTCATAGTATAATCTTTGTTAGGATTTTTCCTACCAGCATGCATAACCTTGCATTTATCTGTATTAAAATACAATTTCCATTTAGTAGTCCAATCCTGTAGATTGTTTACATCTTGCTGAAGTAATTGACAGTTGCATGATGTGTTAAACATTTTTTGGACAGTTGCATGATGTGTTAAACATTTTTGTATCATCAGCAAATATTCTACATGAAGATTCTACACACTCCGGAAGATCGTTAATAAAAATAGTAAAAAAGAATAGGTCCAAGGATGCTACCATGAGGGATTCCACTGAGTACATTGGCTACAGATGAATATTTGTCTCCAACCCTAACCTTTTGTCCAAGGATGCTACCCTGAGGGATTCCACTGAGTACATTGCTACAGATGAATATTTGTCTCCAACCCTAACCTTTTGAGTTCTATTGGTTAAAAAGTCCTTAATCCAATTATGTACATTTCCAGCTATGCCATAAGACTTAACTTTCATTAATAATCTATTATGTGGTACACTATCAAATGCCTTTCTAAAGTCTAAATAAATTATGGCCACTGGATAGCCATTATCTAATAACTCTGTTAGTTCCTCCATGACTTCCATAAGCTGGGTGGTACATGATCTCTTACTTCTAAAACCATGTTGACAGTTTGCATACAATTTGTAGTCATTCATGTGATTTACAATTGCATCTCTAATAAATGACTCAAGGATCTTACATACTATACATGTCAAACTAACAGGTCTATAATTTCCCATCTGCACAGGAAACCAAAAAGAAAGTCTCAACAAGAAAATATGTCACTGAAGCTAGAGCTCTACACCTTTGAATGCCATCTCTCATTATTTCTATTAAAAAAAAATAATTCTCCATGAAAGTTCATTTTATGTATTTGATGAACCAACATTATTATGCCGAAAGTCTATTGAATTTGGTAGAGTTTCGGTGATAAGACACTATTAATGGCTTTCACAATGGCGGGAGAGGGACAAGTTCTGCTCATCAAAATGGATCTGGATCGGGATAAGTACGTCATGTAGATTTTTTGTTAAGTAGATTTTTGAAGGCGTTAGTAGATGGTGCATTTTTTAGTTCAGGTGGCAGTGAGTTCCAGGAGTTAGCAACTCTGTCTGTTACTAAAACAATGCTTACGTTTGTTACTAATGTTAGTGTTATACCGTTGAACTTGTACTTTCCCCTCTTGGTTTCTACTAAATTCTAGTTGTGTTAGACAAGGATGGTGAGAAGAGAGACTCAAAACTGGGTAAAGGTCAAGATGTGCCACCCCCCCTACCTATCTCGGTTAATTGTATTTTTCCGTTATTGCCTTTCTTACCATACATAAGATAAAGCTGTATTTTAGGAACATTTTTAGCTAATAACCTTTTTGGAATACTAACCCTAACCCTAGCCCTAGCCCTAACCCTAACCCTACCCCCCACCGTATAAGACGGAAAAACGCAACGAACCACAACTGTGACAAATCGCGGTGTACTGCAGTACATAGTGGGGGGTTAGGTTTAGGGGTAGGGGTAGGGTTAGGGTTAGTATTCCAAAAAGGTAATTAGCTAAAAATGTTCCTAAAATACAGCTTTATGTTTGGTAAGAAAGGCAAAAACGGAAAAATACAATTAATCGAGAAATGCATGGGGGGTGGCACATCTTTACCTTTACCCAAAACTGATATCATCTAAGTTGTGAAAAATGTTGTACATTTGAATGAGGTCACCTCTTATCCGCCTACCCTTTAGTGAATGTAAGTTTAACACTAACAGTTTTAATCTACCCTTCTTTCTCAATCCAACCACCATCATCAAGTTGATCACTTGATGGTTTTGTTGGCATAGATCGTGGGGACCTCGGTCAGGCAGAAACTGTCGGTAAAAACATTGCCGCCCAGATGATCAGTGTTTAATATGGAAGCAAATGTAGGGTTGGAGGGTTTAGATTGTTTCTCAGATCCGGGATTTGAAGCCCTCCACCGAGGCCGATGTCACTGCCTCAGGGGGTAGGGAGTTCAGATCTCCGATGGTCCGGGGAAAGAAGGAGAACTTTCTATAACTTGTCTTGAAGGAGGTAAGTGAACTCGTGTGACTGTCTTGTTTTGGCGGGTTGAGAGACGGGCTGTAGGGGGTGTTGATGGGAATGTCCCCCCGGTGATATTTGAAGAAGGTGGACAGTCTAGATGCCCGCCTCCTGTCGGCGAGTGGAGTACAGTGCAGCTGGGTGTACATGTCTTCCACGCTGGATGTCTGGCGATGCCTGTTCACCACCCAGCGGACAGTCCGTCGCTGCACCTTCTCCACTCTGCCGACATCTTTCGCGGTGTAGGGGTCCCATACCGGCGAGGCATATTCTAGCGTGGGCCTGACCAGCGACTTGTATGCCTTCTCCTTGATGTTGACTGACCCCACTTTCAGGTTGCTCTGGAGGAAGCCAATGGTCTTACTGGCTTTGCTGGTCACATGGTATCCCATCTAAGGTCTTGTGAGATGGTAACAGTACTATACTACTAACACCCAGATACTTGGCCTCATCTACCCGTTTCAGGTCCTGCCCATGGAGTTGGTAGTTTTTGATCAGGGGATTTCTTTTTCTGTTCACATGGAGGCTCTCACATTTGTCCGGGTGGACGGACATCATCCATTTGTTCTCCCAGGATGCCAACGCATTGAGGTCCAGTTAGATCTTTACAACTTTTTACTAATTTTGTTGCTCTCCTTTGAACTCTTTCAATTGATAATGACTGTCTCTTAAGATATGGGTACCAGATAACGTTACCATATTCTAAGTGAGGGCGAACCATAGACTTATATAATAACAAAAATGTTTCCTTATCTATTTTCATAAATGTTTTTAAATTTAATTATACCCAACATCTGGTTTGCTTTGCTAACTGCTTTTTGAATATGAATATCAAATAATAATAAAATATTCGTGTCGTCAGGAAATATTTTACATGTACTAAACTTCTTCTTGGCTATGCGTGGCCACAATCAACACGTTGATTATTTTGAACTTTTCATTCAACAAATATGGTAAATTACAATTATGTACATGACTGCTTTGATAATTTTGTAAGGTCCTTAGGATAATTCAAGATCTGGGGCGTTGCCAGTACTGGCAGTAGTGTTACAAGTATAACATTAGAACTGCACAGACCCTGCAGGAAGGTCTGATAATTTCCTTGGCCGCCCGGATGATCGCCCTGAATGGCTGGAGGAAAGATGGGACAAGTTGGAAGTAGGATTGGGGAGTACTGGAGGGGAATGAGTGGGGCAGGGTCAAAGAGGGAGGGATGGTTGGTTTTGGCTGAGTGGAGGTTTTACGTCCTTATAGCATAGCATAGCATAGCATAGCATAGCAAGCATAGCAATTTGGCACTATAGGCTTATTTCTTAAGCCTTTTGCCCTCTAGATATTGTTTCAAGTGATATATACTTTTTTGACCCGTGAACTAATTAATAGGCTTTTGTGTATTGATTTGAATCCTAATAAAGTTCCTCTAAATGTGAGGAGTACATCACGCTTTTTTTTTTTGGTCAATATTGGGTAAAGGTAAAGATGTGCCCCCTCCCCGGCATTTCTCGATTCATTCCATTTTTGCCTTTCTTACCAAACATAAAGCTGTGTTTTATGAACCTTTTCAGCTACTTCTCTTTTTGGAATACTAACGTACACCACTGCATTTGTCACAGTTGTGGTTCATTGCATTTTTCCGTCTTATAGGGGGGGTAGGGTTTGGGTTAGGGTAACGACAGAGGGCTAAACATTTCGTTCATTCAATCGCGGATTTTAACGAAGTATTGTAGCATTGCTAAATGACTTGTGTTAAGGACTGAACAAGCAAAATACAAAAAATGATTAAACAATTTTTTACCATAATTTCCAGCTATTATAAATGACAGACTGTAAACTGAGCGAACTCACTGACTTTCTGTGATATATATACATGTATCAACATGTTTGGCTTGGATACCGTCACATCGTAGGCAAGGTTTGTTCTAAAACACTTCCTTTCAGGTAGTTTAACTTTAATGTACAAATGATCGTGATTGTGATTCTTCTATTAATTTTTTTATATTTCTAGTTGTTGTTTTGTCACTACTCTTAGTTATACACAAAATCATAGACCTGTTTCACTAAACCGAAAACTAAGCAAAACAACTGAGATCTCCTTGGACTGTCTGTGGAGCACACACACACACACACACACACACACACACACACACACACACACCTCCCCCGTTCTTCCTCGTCTATGTAATTTTTTTCTTGTTTTAAAAAAATCATTTGGACAACTACGAAAAGCAGTTTAAAAAACTGATCATGCAGTAGATCATGCAACATTTTGTAGATTTCTCAACAAAGCTCACTTGTCACTGACTTCCATGAGCTCAACACAACAACTGTCTAAGTTGCGCATTTTCCCAACCAGAAATGGCACAGTTTCTCCCTGTCTTGTCAATTCTATCATGATTAATATCATGTTATCATCGCTTTCCAACGGCTGCAGTCAGTGTAGTGTGTGGCAGTGCTCTGGGGCATAAACAAAGAGTGTGTATGTGTGTGTGTGTATGTATGTGTGTGTGTGCGTGCATGTGTGTGTGCATGTGTGTGTGTGAGTGTCATTGTGTGTGTGTGTGAATCTTCTGTGTAGCAACTTGTGAGTGCAGGGTAACTAGCTGACAGCCACGTCATGAACCCAGACTGGACTAGATGAAATGCTTCAGTATAAAATCAAGGCTGCTCTTACATTGTTTATCTTTGTCGTGTAAGTGCAAAACCATGGATTCACAGAGATTGTGTGCATTTTAAGTGTAAAAGCACAATGCTTCACTATCGGTGAATGCTGCAGGCATAATGTTGCTTTCTTTTTCATTGCCAACGTTCAAGCAACTTGTCTGTCTGTATGATATTGATAGTATATGTTGAAATAAAATCACATGATTTCATACTTTCTCCTTGTTGAGAATGGCAGAATTCAATTTTACAAAACATATTCATACACATACAATAATACATAAGACTATTAAGAGAGAAACAGCCAGGCTGACATTAAATCTGTTGTTAATTTGTTCCTGGAAGGAGAAACAAAATGACTAGAAAAGATCAGTAAAAGAATAATCAGTAAACCAGAGCACATTCATTTTTTTTAACGACTAGAATTGATAAGTGTGTAAATGTCACATAATAACAGTTTGTGGTCAGCATAACACAATTACTGTGCATTTGCACACATAATATTCAATGCAAAACAGCACGACTGTTTAATGCTACAATCAAACTCTGGTATGCACAGACTGAAGAGGCATCCCACTCACACATAGCGGAATCCTGATAGCTCACAGACGGGTAACTCAAAGCACTGGATAACTCACAATGATTTTCTGGTCCCAGTTTAACAATGTTTATGTTGAAAAGTCTTTCTAACTCAAAATATTGGTTATCTCAAAATAAAAGTTCAATTTTGATTTAAACGATTTTTACTGTATTAATCTTACAGAGTACAAAGTGTTATCAGCCTGTGCGTTTGAAGATACTTATTTAAGCACACTTACCTATACTATGTGAATGTTAAGACTTTGCTTGGATTAATTTCATGTCTTTGTTTAAAAATATTAGTTCTTACCCAAGATGAAATCATAAGAAAAACATTTTAAAGGGGTATGGGGGAGGGGGAGGCAGATTTTGCAGGATCTGATCATGCAGATCTGACTTAACATTACATTGTAAGATCTCACACACACACACACACACACACACACACACACACACACACACACACACACACACACACACACACACACACACACACACACTCACACACACACACACACACACACACACACACACACACACACACACACACACACACACACACACACACACACACTCACTCATGCATGCACACACAAAGTAATCAATGCACACGTTTCAGATGACACAGACCACACATTTTGACATCCAGTGACATTAGCACATTTTTGGACAGTGATACAGACTGTAGACTGATTCACACCTATGGAATACAGATACAGTTTTCTCTGAAAATGAGCATGATTATTCATAATGTCTAACTAATGTCAGGCATCAGAATAGTCTGTAAGTCCAATCCTCTGAAAACTGCGGTAAAAGGACCATCAAGGCCCTAGCCTGAAGAGGGACAACACTGATTAATCAGTTCCCAACATCACCAAAAAGGCTTAATATGGTGATAAATCACTTTAAAATGCTATTTAGCACAAAGGATAGCACTCCATAAAAATGCAAAACCTCTGACAAGAGCAGCCAATCCTCTGTCCGAAATTCTTAATCCTCTGAAATCCTCTGACAATTCTGATGCCTGAATGTGTATAATGTCTTTTTTATACAATTACACAACCACACATAATAAAAATGTGTTCATATCTATGCGCACACACGCACACACACAGTACATACACACACACTGACAAAACTATTGTCATAAGGGTAACATTTACTTTTGACTATGTATTTGCACGTTCAAAGCTGTGTGCATAAAAATGTTTAGGCAGATTCTTACATCACCACCACCCAACTGGTATGCACAGCACACCCAGCACTCACACAGCCTACCCGAGCTGTTAGGATTGTGTTATCACAGTCCTTGAATGTGTGTGTATGTTGTCAAATAAGTCTTAATGTTGTGAACAATATTTTTGTGAAGTCATCTCTCTCTCTCTCTCTCTCTCTCTCTCTCTCTCTCTCTCTCTCTCTCTCTCTCTCTCTCTCATTTTCTCCAATTCAGCCATCTGGTTGTGGGCCTCAGCTAGCATTAAACGTTTTGTTTTTGTTTTAATGCTTGTTGAACACCGAGATCATCATGTTCAACAGGGGGTAGGTGGGTGTGTCACATCGGTCCAGAACGTGTTTACATTCGGATCTACGCGGTTAACTGTTGCTAATTGTTCACCATAACAACTTCTTGACGTTGTTATCGAACTTATCTATGCATCTTGCAGTGGAATGTTTCGATTTTAAACGTCATTTTAACTTAAAAAACGAGTGTCATCTATGTGGTCAATGAAACTCGGAGCTCGTTCTGTGTCGCTAGGCTTGGCTCTATCGCTTTCTTACCTCGAGCCTTGTTTTCGATTTTTGTGTGTACCTCGAAAAGTATGCAATCAGGAAACCTGGATACAGCTTCATGTTTGGTAAGAAAGGCAAAAACGGAAAAATGGAATTAACCGAGAAATGATGGGGGGGTGGCACATTTTGACCTTTACCCAATATTGTTTTTGAATACGTTCAGTGACGATGCATTAACAGTCTCATTTGAAAGGTTATTCCATGCAGTTGTATTTTTGTAATTCTATTCGTGAATTTTTTTTTAGTGGAACGAGTATTGTTTATTTAGTTCTATCGTCTTCTGAAAGTGTTAATAAGGTTTTAGTGGTGCTAGCATTAAAGGTTGTGTAGAATTTTTTAAACCTCGATAAGGTCACCTCTTAAACGTAAAGCCCTTAGGGACAAGTTGTTCTGGTGCTGGGTTGATGATAGGGAGGGAGGGGAGCAGCGACGTTTATATCCGGGACTTGAAGCTCTCCACTGAGGCTGATGTTACTGCCTCAGGTGGGAGGGAGTTCCACTCAGAGATGGTCCGTTTTTTTGTTGGAATGCTAAACGCCTAAATAAGGTGTGACAGCTCTCATCTACATAACAATCCATAAACTGGAAGTTTTTTTTATGTTTAGTTGTACAATTACATTTAGAAAGATTAAGAAACTGAAAAATCGTATAAAACTAAATCTGCTGTATTCAAATGTTTCCAGACCCCTGCCCTGTCTGCTAGCATCGCCATTCTGTGATGCGTTGTGAACAGTCCTGGTCCTCTCAGCCCCTTAATACTTTCCTGGTGGTCGCAGCCTAAGCATCCAGCACCTAGTGACCCACCCACACAATGCATCGGTAAGGCTCTGCTTTAAGTTTAATGCTCACTCACACACACACACACTCATTACTGCTTTTTTTCTGTTTGCGGAACAACCTGTTCCTTCTTTGTTTTCATGTTTTCTTGTACACTTGCCAGACTGAAACCAAGCTTTAAGAGCCAGGGCTTACTGCACAATCTTGTTTAGTTTTCAGTAGATCTAGCTTGTGACTCCAGCTTGTGGCAATAGCTAGCCAAGATAGGCCTAGTAAACCATTGATATGATATTGATAGTAAAGCATTGATATGAGCAACGTCATTAGCTTACTGAAAAGTAACGGCTGTGTTAACCCACAAATCATTGTAATGCGTCATCTCATCCCCTACTTGTTGGTTTGAAATTTCATGCATGGTTTGAGTTTCTATGGGCTGATTTGAGGGGTCTACGTTTTCACAAACCCTGCTCACACTGATGAGCTAAGTTGTCTGGAAAGAAGAAAAAAAAGCCAAAGTAGTAACAAAGTCAATAAAAAAATAAACAAACTTAATTTATCTAGTACAGTGGAACCTCTCTTTTAAAACCTCAAAAAATCATCCAGAATAAGGTCTTAAGTGGGAGGGAGTTGTGTAAGGGAGGTAATTTTAATACTTACAAAGAAGGGTAATGTCTCAGAGAAGTACAAAGTAGGTCTTAACACATCCGCAACCGGACGCGATTATAGTCATTGCAGCTGAACGATGTGCATAGACGGGCGGGGCGGTAACTGAAGGCATTTGACGGTGTAAGGTATGTACAAAACTCGTGTATAGCTTTCGACCACAGAATGCTCTCGTCTTGCGAGTTATTTCCCTTGTTAAAGGACTTACATTAGTGCAGTTTCTTTGTCTTCGATCAGCGATTTGACGGCAGATGTGAATGAAAAAGTAAAAACCATTGTGGTCTAACAAGAAAGGAGATTCTCCATCTTCTCGATCTTGACGAAACTGATGATATGGAAGGAGAATATACGTTTTCTGACTCAGAAAGCAACGCAAGTAGTGAGGATAAATGTGAAAATGAAGATATTGTGCCAGTGGCCTCTACAACTTAGTACAAGTCAACAAAATAAGAACAGGAGTTACGAGACCCAATTCCCCTTTTTCAAGGCGGCATGTAAAAAGCGTTGAATCTATCAACTTAATAGGTACACAGATAAACTTAATAACTTTAATAATAATAATAATAATGAGGAGGATTTATATATCGCCCATCCTACTAAGTAGGCAACAGGGTGCTTTATGCATAATAATATTGAAAAATACAATAAAAACACGAAACAGAAATCCAATAGCATTAGCAGCAAGACAGTGCAGATGACAATTAATAACAACTACTGCCATGGGGTTGTGTGAGATTGAGATTGAAATTATGAAGAGGGAAGGAACTTTTTGAACAGATACATTTTGAGGCCAGACTTGAGACAGAGTAGACCAGAGGTGGAAAGGGAGCGAGTTCCAGATGGTGGGTGCTTGATAGTTGAAAGAACGGTGACCAAAAGACTTGGGTTTTATGTGGGGTACTTTGAGGAGTTTCTCACGAAGAGTGTGGGATGGTTGATAGGTGATGAGATGATTGGACAGGTATGTTGGCAAAGTGTTCTGGAAGTGGTGGAAAGTGAGGGTCGCTAGTTTGTACTCAATGTGAGTTTGAATGGGCAGCCAGTGTAGCTTGAATACATATAGCAAGGGCAGCTCTGTTATTACTGCCAGAGGGATTGAGGCTATTTTATTTTACTATGATTACTCTTGCCTTCGTAATTTAAAATAATGTGATCATGAATCTTAGTGTGTTTTTCCAAAACTTTGACTTTTTGTATTCACTGCTGTGTTTCAGGAAGATGTCACCTGTGATGATGGCTGTGAAGACTCCTGTTCTGTTAATCTTCACCAACGTGTTGACTGGACATTCAGCCCCCTGAGGTATTCCAGAAAGAAGTCCAGGTCCTTTTTGGTGACACTGTTGATGGGATTGCTACTTGAACATTTGAAGCATTGTAAACTCATTCTTGACAAAATCCTTTTATACTCCATTTTATTTTCAGTTTTTAAGTTATATAAATTATAATGAGTGAAGCAAAGACAAGACATGTGGTTGAATCCTGTGTATCATCCACCCTGTGCCAGCTGCGACAGTGTACTCAGGCCTCGGACTGGACCAGGGCTGCACAGCTGGTGGAGGACCTGGATGGCTGCAGAGGCTGTGTGCAGTTTGTGGTGCACAAAGCAGCGCAGGACCAGCAGTGGGACCTGGTGCTGCAGCTCATAGAGAGGGGGGTCAGTACGGCCCTGAGGAACAGCCTCCTGCAGTCCGCCTTGGATCACCGTCATGTCCTGTGTACTGCCAGGTTGATGGACCTGGGGGTCAGCAAACACTGCAGGGAAGAAGGAATCCACCGTGAAATAGCCAGCGGTCATGGGGACTTTATACTGGAGGTGGTGAGGAAGGTCAGAGACCCAGAACTGACTGACTTTGTTCTGAGAGAGTCCATGAAGGAGAGTCAGTGGCAGCTGGTGTCAGATCTGGTCAAGGAAGGGCTGAGTGTGGCCCAGATGGAGAGTGTGTGTGACCAGGCTGTGGCTGATCAACAGTGGACTGTGGCCCTTCAACTGCTGCATGATGGTGTCAGTGCCAGTGAATGGATGGTCAGTGAGCTGTTCCAGAACAACAAGGCCCAGGATCTGCTGGACCTGTTCCCTGCGGGCAGTGTTCCTGAAGGTCTGAAAGGTCTGCTGCTGATGGCCTCTGTCAGACATGGACTGGGAGACCTCACCCTGCACATCCTGCAGAGAGAGACAGTCAGTGACTCGGAGCTGATGGAAGCCATCAAGTACGCTGTGCACCTCCTGGATAAAACCATCTTCCTCAAGTTGATCAGAGAGTGTCCAAAAGGCCGGCGTGTCTTCAAACAAAAGTTCATCCACCAGGACTGGAAGGATGATCTGTCTCCACAGGATGACGAAAGTTCAGACGGCGGTGAAACTGTTTGGCTGTATGAGACTTTATATCAAGTGGAAGAGAAAGACCTTGCTCTACATGTAGCTGCCACTGAATTGAATCACTCCCTTATGTTTGATTTCTGCCGGGATGAAATTCACCTTTTTGATTTGAGGAAGAAGAGATACAGGTATGCTTTGAGAAAACTGCATGAGGATTGTCCTTCCGAGTACATGTACCGTGAGTTTGTGATGGATTTATGCAAGAGGCCCAAAATATCCAAGTCTGATCGTTCATATTTGTTTTCTACTGCTCTTCGATTGGAAGAGTTTGATTTAGCTGTTGAGCTTTGTGAGCATGGTCTTTCCCGGAGAGATTTGAAATTTGCCACAAGCTGGCTTCTTCTGGAGAAAGCAGATGATTCAAAGTTTGACTCATTGTATTGGAAAGTTGACAACAAGGACAGAGACTGGCTGAAACAGTATGCTATCAGGGTGACAATGAAACAGTATTTCAAGCTGAAGTCAGATGCTAGTCTGAAAACCTTCATGAAACAATTCAAATATTGTTCTGACAAAACCTTCAAACACAACATATTCAGGAAGGCCGTTGAGAGTGAAACTTGACTGTGCTGACTGTTTTGTAGCTCTGTGCAAAGAACAATTTGACAGTTTGAGTTACGGATTTGGAGACAGAATGAATTCTACTCAACAGGAAGATTGTATCTTTGCCTACACCTCTGCAGTGAACGGGAACAGGTTGGCTTTAATTTCCAAAGTCTGCATGGAAAAGATTGCCAAAAACTATCGGTCAAATTTGTCTGAAATGCAACTTCTCCTTGATATCATCTTTGAGAAGGAAGCTTGGGACATCCTGCCCTGTGTCTCTTCGAGTCTGAAAGACTCTTTCTCATGGGATCTTCGTGAAATAATGAGGAAGGGCTTGGAGAAAATGCTGTCTGACCAAACCACATGGCCTGGTATTGCCCCAGCATTAGACCTGTTGGTCAGGGGATCAAATTTGGATGTGTCAAAGAAATCGGCTTATATTCATAAGCAGGAGCGTGCGGGTGTGTCCAGCCTGAAGAAGTGGTGCCTGGACAATGGTCATGCCCACCTGTCTTACATCCTGGCTGTAGTCACTAAGGACTGGAAGATGGTGGAAACAATGGTCAGCACACAGACCACCACACTGGATCTTCACGAGCATCTGCTGGGGCAATCCGTTTTGATGGCTGCTGAAAATGGTGCATTCTCTACAGGTGCTGCACTTCTGAAAGTTTCCCGAAAGGAAGTTGCACGGGTGGGTAGTTTTTATCAGTTGCGCCACAAGAACTTGCAAGTACCATTGGCCAAGGCATGTGAAGATCTAGGTCTCCTGGACTGGGCTCTTTTGCTGCAAAACAATAATGTGGCCTACATACAGAAGCACCACAAAGATTGTCATGATCCTGATGTGTTGAACTCTATCTGGAAGCAAGCTGCTGAGACTAGAAAATGGGACCTTGTCAAGGAACTCATGCCAAGATGTGATGATTCCCCAACTTTGCGGTTTGTCCTGAAGACAGCTATCAAGGAAGGTCAGGTGGATATTACTGAAGCATTGATCAGTCGTGTGGATCCATGTTTTGTTGAGCATGAGTTTATAAGGGACAAAACTCTGCTGTTGTTTGCTGTGGAAAGTGCTCCTGTGCCAGTCAAGATGGATATGGTTCGTCTGTTGATTGCGTCCGGTCTCTCCACTTATCAAAGAGACGTCTCGTTTGAATTGGACAAACGCAGGGGAGATCACAACTGCCCTATGTTGTGGGCCCTTGGAATTGACAACCTGCCGATAGTGAAACTCATGCTGGCATGTGGAGCCATTACTTACAAAAGACTGCAGAAAATCCGCCGAGAGCGTGACATGCAACGCTGCCTTAACAGGAGGAAAGTAAAAGAGGTATGGAAGACAGGCTACAGATGCATGCTGGAAGCTGCTGCTACGCCTTGCCGACTGGTGCACATGGCTCGCTTAGTGGTGTCTCAGCATCGGCTGTGGTCCAGGGCGCACAGAGAGGATTGACGGTTTGCCTGTTCCAGAACTCATCAAGGACCTGGTGAGGTTCAAGGATGTCCTCTCCATGGACGTATCTGTGCCAGAACCTACCCAAGACGTGTCCCAGGATGTTGAGTCCTCAGACAGTGACCCATTCGCAATCCCCTCAACTTCTGGGTCTGATGAATTCGACTCTGAGTTTGGCTCTGAGGAGGATGAGGATTTGTGGTATTGAGGATGCTAATATTAATAAACCTATGAATGGCTTTGAAAAAACCTGGTAGCTTTCTGTGTGACTGAATGGATAGTACACAATCCGCTTCTGTGACTGGATATGCAAAATATTAAGACTGCGTATTGAAGTCTGTTTTGAACATGTAAACACAATACATGATGGGTTGAGTTTAAAAAAAAAGAAGTATGTTTCCTAAAACCTGCTTAAAGAAAGGAAGCAATATAACAAGTGGGCAGATAAAGGCTGCCTAGGGGCATGTTGAAGTGATGCTTAATTTTGTTAAAATAACTGCTTGGGTGGGCAAAGCGATGAAAACCGGTCATTGCTTAATCAGGCGTGTATTTTGCATGTGCATTTCCATGTTTGTTTTACTGTGGAATTTAGCAAACAACTGTTCACCGTTCAATCAAGAAATCTTTATCAGATAAAACACAGTTTCAAACACGTTGTGTTCTAATTATGGGATACATTGAGCTGAAATGCATGTCAGTAGATGTAGTGTAAACAAACTAAGAAATCCTTTTGCCAGTTAATTTTTTTTGGAAGATGATGCATTTATTTTGGAACTATCTTCAAGTTTGTTTTTTGTCTTCTTTTTTTTCCATTGCCTCATATCAACTGTTTACTCCATTGTGTTGTCATTCTCACAGTATTCTTAATTGTTGATTCAACTGCTTAACCCCTTCCCTGCCTGGCCCCTTTGGGCCCCTATGGGGTGTGTGTGATGTCATTGATGATGTCATAACTTTTGATGTCTTAGCCCTGGACTGATGGTGTTTGTTTTAGACAAGTCAGGGAATGTATATATATCTCTAGACCATTTTTTCAGATTGAGTCTAATAATTCTCTTTTAAAAAGAAAATCGATGATTTCTCAATTTTTCTGTGGCAGTGAAGGAGTAATTGGACTATTGCCTACTTTTTTATTCTTATTGTGTTAGCGCACATACACATAACTTTTTATTTCCGTACAGAAACCCTGTGAATAAGTAAAAGAAAGGACACGCATTTCCGTGTGTGAATGCATCCGCTTATTTTTCTTCTTCTTTCTTTTACTTATTGAGTTACTCACAGGGTTTCCATACGGAAATAAAAAGTTGTGTGTACGTGCGCTTGCTGGATATTATTGGAAGAACAACTCCCAAATCTGCAGTATTGTATGCTATGTTATTGGATGATTTGTTACTGTAACAACAATTTTTTCACATAATAAAGGATTTTTGTTGTTGCTTGTTATCAACAATAATGGTTTCATTTGACAACTGTATCAAAACTTACTGTTTTGATCATTGGTAGTTCTCATATAAGAATGGCTTTGTGATTTTATTAACCTCGTCAGAATCAATTTTGGTCAACACATTAACGGATCAGACCTGGTATTGCAATACCTCCAGGATCAGCTCCGGCATTGAAAGATGGTTGGTTGATTGTTCGTCCTACATGTGCTGTTTTGCAGCTGAGTGGACGTAAAACCTAACTTTCATTCATTAAACTGTTCGACTTCAGTGCCGACGACGTATATATGCGTCCTCTATAGCGCTTCAGTACTTGCCACCAACGTATATATACGTCGCCGCTTAGTAGCGATTTTGCCGCGTTCAAAAACCGTACGGCACAACTAATAGGCGGCACTGAAGGGGTTAAATTAATGATGGTATGCGTATTATATGATAACTGTGTTTTCATGAATAATAGTTTCAATAGAATGGGTTTGCGCATTATTCACCGTTTCGGATAACAATTATTTGGAATAGGCATTCTTCTATGGACACAGTCCATGGCTTTTTAACAACTTGAAAACACCTTTTGGGACAAGTTTGCGACAGTTTGTGACTTTGTGCTTTCTTATGATCCACGTCGAGGAGGCCTTGTTTTTGCTTTTTGAATTTCTATTTTCCCCCGTGGGGATACAATTTTCCCCCCAATAAAAATAGTTCCCCCACCTTCTGGATGTCCTGTGCTTGTAGCTTCCTCTAATCTGCCACTCTCTTTGATTCAGCTTTTTCCATTTGCTTTCTAGTTTCTATCATATACGGTACTCATCTTTCTGACTTATTTATTAATAGCCCATTCTGCTGTCTTTATAATTTTTCTCCTTTGAACTCCTCCGAAATTGGAATGTGTCGGCTGTATGCAGCGGGGAGACTAGTGAAAACTGAAAACCGGACACATACATACCTTCCCCATTATGGCCATATGGCCTGGGAACGCAGAAGAAGAAGAAGAAGAAT
>JAGGCT020001521.1:0-50000 GCA_017654935.2 Phymorhynchus buccinoides
AGACACAGAAAAAGTTGTTTTTCTTCTTTCCCAGCATGAAAGAAAAATCTCAGTGAATAGCCAGCTCCGTACCCCTACTCTGAAGGACTGAAAAGTTAGTGCATTTGAAATGCAGAATAGTTTGCTTTGATAAAGCTTTTCTGTGTCCAATGTCTTTATTTGTGAACCTCAGAAACAAAACCAGTTAACGTTAACTTTGAGTAATGTTCCGTGTTCAAAAAATTAAAAAAAAAAAAAAAAAAAAAAAAAAAAAAAAAAAAAAAAATATTTTTTTTTATATAAATTGTGCTGATTTACTTTTTCTCCCAATGGGGGAGGGACAGTGCCTTAAGATCGAAACAGCTGTCTTTGCATAAGGCACTGTCCCTCCCCCATTGGGAGAAAAAGTAAATCAGCACAATTTATATAATTTTATTTTTTTTTTTTTTTTATTTTTATTTTTATTTTTATTTTTTTTGAACACGGAACATTACTCAAAGTTAACGTTAACTGGTTTTGTTTCTGAGGTTCACAAATAAAGACATTGGACACAGAAAAGCTTTATCAAAGCAAACTATTCTGCATTTCAAATGCACTAACTTTTCAGTCCTTCAGAGTAGGGGTACGGAGCTGGCTATTCACTGAGATTTTTCTTTCATGCTATTTCTATCCTTAATTTGGATACCATCTCAGTAGTTAGCCCTCCCTAGTCATGTCTATTAGGTTTTGAAATTAAAATTTCAGAACATTATTATTTTGTTCATTTTACATAAGATTTTCATAAGATTTTTACTATTTCTGGTTTAACTTTGTGCTGGTTTGCTTTTATTGTGGATTTTCGATTTGATGCAGAGAGGACACCATTCTCTTGTAGAATGTCTTTTTTGCTCAGGTTGGCCATCCACTGGACAGTCAATTTGCAGGCCAATCATGCAAACTGATGAGATCTTCTCAAGATCGAAACAGCTGTCTTTGCATAAGGCACTGTCCCTCCCCCATTGGGAGAAAAAGTAAATCAGCACAATTTATATAATTTTTAATTTAAAAAAAAAAAAAATTGTAATTTTTTGAACACGGAACATTACTCAAAGTTAACGTTAACTGGTTTTGTTTCTGAGGTTCACAAATAAAGACATTGGACACAGAAAAGCTTTATCAAAGCAAACTATGTATATATATATATATATATGTGTGTGTGTGTGTGTGTGGTGTTGTTCTTCAGTTTAACGTCCTTCCACAACATTATATTGGAGTGTGATGTTGGTACGGTAAGTGAGAGTAGGCTGCGCTCATTAAATGATAATGCAGCTAATTAGTCATGAATTAACAACATTTATAACAAAATCAAAATCAAATCCAACATTTCCCCCCATCCGAGTGACGTAATTCTAGGAGAAGGAGATGACGTCACCATAAAATGACGTAACAATCTTTCCGGCCACGAGTGCATTCTCGGAAGGAGAGGGACTGCATCGTGGGCCAGAAAAGAAGACTGCCCTAGGCTAGTAGTAGGTCTACTCCACAAAGCTTTCAGCTTGGCGTTGGAGTGGTGGACGGAAGAGGGAAAATCGAGACGTAAAATTCTACGGTGCGCCCTTGTTCGCATATTGCCGTTTCGCATACTGCCGCTTCGCATAAAGCCGATTCACATACTGTCGCTTCGCATACAAAGCTTTGTGGACATGGCATTTCGCATAAAACTCAGAAAGTTAGGGATAGGGTTAGGGATAGGGATAGGGTTAGGGATAGTAAGAAAGTAACAGAAAGTCATGTAGAGTGCATTAGAACCTGCAAGAGTGCATAATATGCGAAATGGCAAACCCGTTTATGCGAACTGACAGGTTTTTTGGGAAGAAACACTCGACTTACGCCCGCGGCTCTGATCAAAGGATTATGCGAAACGCATTATGCGAACCGGTGGGCACCCAAATTCTAGGATAGACGGATCTGGGTATGGTTGAAGGAAAAACTTTTGTGTGTTCTAAGAACCTATAAAGGCTAGTATTGTAGGCCTACTTGACGGCGGATGCTGTATGACAGAAGAAGAAGAAGAGTCTAATTATGCCTTCTTAAGTCTTTGGGCTACCTTGGTTTATCCAAAAGGATGATGAATAATTATGATAACTTATTAGAATCGTATCACATACGCGCTCTTTCAATTGATTCAATGATTGAAGTAGATCTAATTGCTGCTGCTACTAGTATCGTTGCTTACTAAATGGTCAGAGGCTACAGGCTGTAGGCCTAAGCATTTTGCCCTCGATAGTGTAATTTCTTTGTACAGAGCTTGATTGACTTTACGTTAGTGCCCGTGGATTTAGTTTTGACGTTAGTGTATAACTAGCACCCAATTTCACAATGTAATGCATGTCCAAATTGGTAGAAAACAGCAGTCGTAGCAGGTGGGTGCCCTTTACTAAAATCAAAGACATTTTAGACTTAGCTTACGCAAAAGACTAGCTTACAGAATAATAATATTGCTCAAAATGGCCTAGACTAGGCCCTATCGGGAATGAGCGATGACGTATGTCACAGTTTGATAACAATAGCGCGTGAGCAGCAAAAATGGCGGCCATCAGAATAGGACAAAGAAATGTCACCACGTGTTCGATTTGGAGGAGAGTTTTCGTTGGTGACGACCATGTTTGAGAAATCAAAATAGCGGCACTGACATGATAAACTCGTTCCTGATAGTAAATGAGAGGTGTACGATAAATAATTGTCATCAGTATAATGGAACATCATCATGATCATGGTGCAGCTTAGTCTTTTGTGGAAGACTATGACTCTGATGTGCCCCCCCCCCCCCCCCCCCCCCCCCTGCATTTCTCGGTTAATTCTATTTTTCTGTTTTTGCCTTTCTTACCATACATAAAGCTGTATTTTAGGAACATTTTCAGTTAATAACCTTTTTGGAATACTAACCCTATCCCTAAACCTAACCCTACCCCCCACTATGTACTGCAGTACACCGCGATTTGTCACAGTTGTGGTTCGTTGCGTTTTTCCGTCTTATAGGGTGGGGGGTAGGGTTTAGGGCTAGGTTTAGGGATAGGGTTAGTATTCCAAAAAGGTTATTAGCTAAAACTGTTCCTAAAATACAGCTTTATGTATGGTAAGAAAGGCAATAACGGAAAAATGGAATTAACCAAGATAGGTAGGGGGGGGGGGGGGGGGGGGGGGGGGGGGGGGGGGGCACATCTTGACCTTTACCCAAATGTTTTAGCCCGGCCTGCCACTGAGAATAACAGCTGACCCTCTACTATGTGGCTGTCATGGTCGGAAACGACAGAGAGGCCTACACAATCGAAGCAAGAGTTCTGTTAGTATTTACTAGTTGGCCTAGTAGCAGTAGCAGCAGCAGCAGCAGCAGCAGCAGCAGCATTCTATAGGTCTAGCAGTTATGCATGGGTTTCACACTGATTTCAGTGTTTCTAATTTTACCAGAAACTGAACTTGTTTTTTTTTAATTCATCCCAAAAAATGACCACCAGCGATTTGGGGCGTTTTGAACTTAGTTGTTCTATCTTGGAAGTTTACAAAGGCATTCTAATAATTTTACCAGGCTTATCAGACTAAAACTGTCTCTCACTTTAACTGTCTGTCTCATTAAGTTGCCGCACTGAATTGTCTGACGGGGCTCTGCCCCTGTACCTTGCTGGGGCCGTGGGTCCCTGGACCCCTGCCTTTCAGGGTTTTTTTTCACTTTGGGGAGTTGCACCCATGGTTATGTAATAGCACAGGGCACTGGTGTTGAATCATCACTCCAAAGTGCTGTTACATAATAGTCTCTTGGTCTCCACGTGACAACTCATCATATCCATTGTCTCTCAAATTCTGTTTTGGTCAGTGCTGCGAGCGAAGACACTGGACAACGCTATACTGGTCAACTCACACACACGTGAATAAAAGGGGTCAGACTGTGTGTCTGTCAAAGAGAACTTTCCCCAAATCGTCAATCGCGAGGTTTATAGAAACTGGAGAATAATAAAAATGAGTATGGGGCGCAAAGTTTCGAAACAAGTTCCTGGGGAGAAGCAAAGCGTGAGTTGTAAGACAGCACGAATTAGTTCTCAGCTTTTCCTTGTCTTGTTTGTGTGTGTGTTCAGTTTGGCTTTCACAATGTTTGTCATATATGTATGACATTGCTCTCAAAAGTTCTCCAGGTGTCAGAGTGGCACAGAGGTAACGCGTTCGCCTTGTGTCAAGTAAACCCGAGTTCGAACCTGGGTACAGGGGATTTTCCCTCCCACTCTGCCCTAGGCCTTACGGTCTGAACGTGGAGTCTTTCTGGGATGAGACGATAAACCGAGGTCCCGTGTGCCCATGCACTTAGCACACGTAAAACCCAGTGGCAACGAAAAAGTTGTCATTTGGTCAAAAAATCCCCCCCCCCCCCCCCCCCCCCCCCCCCCCCCCCCCCCCCCCCCCCCCCCCCCCCACACACACACACACTTTCTTTCCTCATCAGTCACACAAAAATTGCATGCAAATTATTTGTAAAAAAAAGGGTGGCGCGCCTCTGGCTCCAGGTGGAAGCAACCCGAATTTCACAGAGACGCCTCTGTGACTATAAAGTACCAAATCATGTTGTTTTTTGGACTATCCTGTGTAACATCCATGGTTTTCTGTTGCTTGTTAGCCATGCGCTAAGCGAAAGCTGGTTTATGTTTTCAGGGAAGTCTGTTTGCTCCTAGCTGACTGACCATCTATCTATGTTAGCACGATTACATTTGAACGGAGGGACTTAGGACGCTCAAATTTTGCATGCGGATAGGTACTTAAGTTAGGATATATATAGGCCAGGTTCGAAAATGAAGGTCATTGGTCAAAGGTCAAGGTAGCTGGAGCTAAGTCTCTGTAACTCTCTCTGTCTGTCTATATATTTTTTTTTTACCGTTGTGAAATAAAGGTTCGTTACAGCTGTGAGGCGATCGAAGCACTGCAGCCAAAAATGCTGCCACGCGGCTGGTGATCTAGCGTCAAGGTAGCTGGAGCTAACTCTCTGTAACTGTCTCTGTCTATATATATTTTTTTTACCCTTTTGAAATAAAGGTTCGTTACAGCTGTAAAGCGATCGAAGCACTGCAGCCAAAAATGCTGCCATGCGGCTGGTGATCTAGCGTCTCAACGCTGTGGTTTCTGAAGTAATGCTGTTGATTCATTTGGCTTTCTATTGCTTGGTTTTGTTTTGACTTTTTTTCAGTTTTTCCCCCCACTTATTTCCCACAGTATTATATCTCTCAGTTCATGAAATAACCTACTCCAGTCCATTTTTTTCTCAAAAGTATCAGCCCCCCCCCCCCCCCCCCCCCTCCCATTCTTCGTCCTTTTTTTTGCTCTCTGTCTCTCTCTCTGTCTCTCTCTGTCTCTCTCTCTGTGTCACACACACACACACACACACACACACACACACACACACACACACACACACACACAGGACTTTAATGCTATCTGGAAAACCCAGACAGTGCTTTTCATTGTCATTTTCATTCGTTAGCCGACCAGGCAAACAAAAAAGAAGCTTCCTTTCTTCTTCTTCTTCTTCTGCGTTCCAAGGCCATAATGGATAAAGTACGTATGTGTCCGTTTTCAATTTTCACTGGTCTCCCCGCTGCGTACAACCGACACATTCCGATATCGGAGGAGCTCGAAGGAGACAAATTATTTGGAAGATTTTTTTTTAAAGGCAGGAGAATGGGCCAATAAGTCAGAAAGATAGTAGATGACAGAAAGCAAAGAAAAAAGGAGTCAAAGAGAGTGGCAGATTAAAGGGAGTTGCAAGCACACAAAAAACTTCCAGAAGGTGGGGGAACTATTTTTACGAAAGACCCCCCCCCCCCCAGTATCCCCACGGGGAGAGACTTATGGAGGGGGCGGGGTTGTCCAGCTCCCCGTATGGAGGCACGAGGCATCCACCCACTGCCCCAGAAGCTTCCTTTCGATAATCATGATCTTGCTGGGTGTTAATTGATTTTTTTTGTTTTTGTTAGGGGGGGAGGGAGGGGGGTCCAAGCGCAAATCAATCAAATGTTGTCAATGTTCAAAGGGAACTAACTACTCTAGGTATTGGGCAAACAGTGAAAACAAGCACCGTACCTTTAAAGACCCACCACGTCACGTGTCAAAATCACGGTTTTCACGTGTTTTCCATCTTATAGCTAGTAATACATCTTAAGAAATCTTCCTAGCATAAGAGGGTATGTGACACGTGACGTGGGGGGTCTTTAACAAGTTTTGTTAAGAACCAATAACTTGCACTGGTTGGCTGCAACATAATGATCAAACAAGTCTGGCCGGGTGTTTGTACTCTCGCGGTGATCCTTATTCATTCTGTGTCACTACCTCATTTCAGGTTAAAACCAGCTGCGAAGGGTAAGCTGGTTAATGATTTCAGGGCAGTCTGTTTGTACCTGACTATCTATCTACGTGACTATCAATGTTACCATGATAGCGTATGAGTGAAGGGAGCTAGGAAATTTTGCTTACGGATAGGTAGTTAGGATATCTAGGCCAAGTTCGAAGATGAAGGTCATTTGGTCAAAAGTCAAGTTCACTGGAGCCAATTTTTTTGGTTTTTTGTTGTTGTTGCAAGACATGGTCCAAGGGAAACAAATCTTGCTTTGAAATCGGCCGCTAATAGCACCTTGTTAACTGCCCTTTACTCGTTATGCACTTATTCATTCTTTAGTTCATTCGTTGATTCATTCACTCTCTCCCTCCCCCCTCTCTCTCTCTCTCTCTCTCTCTCTCTCTCTCTCTCTCTCTCTCTCTCTCTCTCTCTCTCTCTCATATCTGCAGAAGGAGATGGCGACGCTGAGTCTGATAACGACCATGGGCTCTTCGCTAAAGATCTGCCAGAGCTCCGTCGTATTTCGCAACAGCTCCATCGACACCCGAAGGTCGTTCGTCGCCAACGAATCGGAGAAGAAATTCGACGCGAGGGAGGCAGCTTCCATGATTGAGGTCGCGCAGCCGACCCCTGTCCCTACGACTGTTACCCCCATTTACCGACAACGTCAAGTGTTGTTGAAAATAGGGGACAACTTTTTGCGGGTGGGAAGCGGCTATGCGCCTGTTATAAGGTATTTGACTCAAAACTCAAGAATACTGTATTATCTCGTACCTGAGAAAAGAATAATTTGTGACACGACATAAACACATTATACATTTAAGAACGTAATAATTAATAAACATACCAGCACATAAAACTTCATAGGACAGAAACCATGATTATTTATTATATGATTATTTATTATAGCAATGCACCTTTTTAGATACATGCCCCCCCCCCCCCCCCTCCCCCTATGTACAAATAGTTCCATTTTCTGGAAGATCTGTACTTGTAACTTCCTCTAAACTCTCTCTTTGACTCTGCCTTTTTTCTTGCTTTGTGTCATCTATTATCTTTCTGACTTTTTGACCCATTCTCCTGCCTTTTTTCCTCCAAAACAATATCTTCCATATAGTTTTCTCCTTTGAGCTCCTCCGAAATTGGAATGTGTCGACTGAAATGAATGCAGCGAGGAAACCAGTAAAAACTGGAAAATGGACACATACGTATACCCATTGAGGCCTTTTGGCCTGGGAACAGACAATGAGACCGTGAATGTTATTAACCCTTTCATCGCCACTGTCACCTCTTGGCACCACAATGATTTAACACCCATGTCACTGAAAGGCATCAAATGAGAGTCTGGTATCCAGTGACCTTATGTTCTTAATTTTGGGGAGGTAAGGATAGGCCCTATTTTACGCACGTCACAGAGGAATCCCCAATATTGCAGACAAAATATTTTCTCTACCCGGGTAAGTTCAATGGTAAATTTTGGCTGAGGAATGGCTAGCGTTGAAAGGGTTAAATGTTGCATACAACAGTTTGCATGCAGTGTAGCATTTCCTTTATTTTATGTTAAGATATGTTTGTCTGTGTGGGTTCATCTATTTCTATGTTGGTCTGTTTGTGAACTGAACACCTTTGATCGAAAATTCTAAAAAAGTTATGAACGGGCTGAGGAGATGAAGTTATGACCTTTAACCTTGTTGTTGAGGATTGTGTCATCTTTAGGACACACTGATCATTTGTCTTCTATAAAATTATAGGCGTACATTTGTTTTCTTCAAACATACATATTTGTTTTTACAAACAACATAACTGTTGACCCTAAGTAAATGTTATTTGCTTGTCCATTCTCTCTCTCTCTAAGTAAATATTATTTGCTTGTCTATTCACTCTCGCTCTCTCTCTCTCTCTCTCTCTCTCTCACACACACACACACACACACACACACACACACACACACACACACACACACTCTCTCTCTCTCAGTAAATATTGTTTGCTTGTCCTCTCTCCAAAAAAAAGAAAGAAAGAGAACTGTTTGCCATGGTTTCCATGTCGGACTTACGCGCTCTCGATATTGTTTTCATTTTTAAAAAAATCTATTTATCGTTTATCATGCCGATTTGCTGTTGGAGCTCACGCTTTATAGCGATACACCTCTCTCTCTCTCTCTCGTTCCTAACAGCAAGCTTAAGCTCCCTCTTCGTCCCCCAATCAACTGGGATATGGACGAATACGAGAAAGCAGAGGAACTAATGGAACGAAGGATGGAGCGCGGCACTAGCAGAAGGAAGAGAACAACGAAGCCTTCTGGTACTGCTACCGGTGGTGACCCAGCCAGCTTTCACTTCCAGGACTTTGTGTTCTGGGCCGATGAAAGCGCCACAGTGAAGGAGTCCTGGTACGGAGCCGCCAGAACTTTCTTCAACATCCGTCTGGGTTAGTGTATAAGCACATTTTGTTTTGTTATGCAAAAACCTTATTATTATCATATTCTTTGCTTGCCTTTTAACTTAGATTAAGTTCTACTTATTTTAGAGCATGATACATATTGGTAGCCTACGGCTTGGTCTTTTATGAATTATATACTAGCCACGGGGATTAGATTACTTAGCCAGGTTAGGGGCGGATCAGTTAGTAGACAAAGAGGGGAGGGTTCCAACGGCTTGGATGGGATTCTAGCCCCCGACCCCCAGAAGCTGACAATAATTTGAACGCAAAAGATGCAATGAAGGACCGACTATCCTGGGACAATAAGCGAAAACGCTGGCATGGAATTGGAATTACACAAGATCGTGGCTTCCCCCCCTTTCTTTCAGGGGAGGTGTGAGGTATTGTGTGTTTGCTTGTGCGGTACTTTGCATAATACTAATCTTCCCTAACCTGACAGGAGTCAAGCTGAAAGAAACCAACTCCGCCAATAAGACCAACACCGGCAGCGGCAGCCTCACCTATCTCTCCGCTTTCCGCAACAATTCCACCTCCTCCTCCTCCTACGAAGTTCGCTACGATCCCGACACCACTGGGTGCAGCTGGTGGACTCTGCGGGCGATCCACAGGCGTCGGTACCTGGCCCAGCCCCTCCACTTCCCAGACCGCTGCCTGGTGCTGGGGGTTAGCGGAGGGTTGGCCCTCGGTGGGCCACTCACCCGTGGAGACTACGCTCGCATAGCTGCTGGGAGGTGGCCTGAGCGGGCCACGCTCACTGTCTTGTCTGTGCCCGAGTTTGTTGGTTTGAATTGTTGTCCGGTTGTTGTAGAGTGATTTGGGGTTTTTTTAGCGGTGGTTATGGGTGGTTGATGTGTGTTTGTATGGGTGGGTGTGCATGTGTGTGTAGTGTGTGTGTATGCATGCGTAAATGTGCATGTGTGACTGTGCATGCATGTGTGAGTTTGAGTGTGCATGTGCTTGCGCGCGCGCATGTGTGTTCGCATGTGTGTGTGTGTGTGTGACTGTGCATGCATGTGTGAGAGTTTGAGTGTGCATGTGCTTGTGTGTGTGTGTGTGTGTGTGTGTGTGTGTTTGAGTGTGTTTGCGTGTGTGTGTGTGTGCAAATGTGTATGGGTGTGTGACTGTGCATGCATCTGTGAGATTTTGGAGTGTGCATAAGTTTGTGCGCACACCCATGTATGTATGTATGTATGCGTGAGTTTGTATCCGAGTGTATGTCTGTGTGTGCGTGCATGAGTTTGTGTCTGTGTGACGAGCGTATGTGTGTGTGTGATTGTGCATGTATGTGTGAGAGTTGGAGTGTGTGTGTGTTTGTGTGCATGCTCATGTCTGTGTGTTGCGTGAGATTGTGTCTGTGTATGTGTGTGTAAGTGTGCGGCATGTCTGTGTGTGTGCAAACACAATTTAATCTTTGCGCAGCTCACACGGTAGCTAATAATCAGTTGGAACCATCTTAAATTAAAACAATCAGCTGATATATTGCACGTTGAGACTTTATTATATTGTAGCTGTTTAAACCCAGTTCTTTGTACACTACATATTTAGTATAAAATAATGTACTCACTTTTGTTGGGATGGAGACAGAAATATACTCTATTTTGATACAAATTTAATATCTTTTTTGCTGATTACAGTAAATGTATTTACAGTAATGTTGCAATTTTTATATTGATTTATTAAATTTATATACTACAATTATAGTGATTTTCTTTGTCATTTCTTACTGCCAGTTGTGTAAAGAGTGCATTGGAATGGAAACAAGGGCTGTGTGTTTCTGTCTGTATGTGTGTGCGTTCATGACAAAAACTTCATTTCACTGCACCTAAACTAATAAACCAACCTTAATGAATCTTGACAATGCCTTTTCAGGCTGCCTAGATGCCGCCAGTGGTGTCAGATTTACTAAATAGTTCGCCTTGGCACAAGGCTGTGTAAGACCAACTGACATAGGCTAGAACACCAAGGCTACATCAAAATGTTGCTATGCTTTGCATAGTTATGCCGGGATTGTCTTCAGCTATGGCAAGCTCCTAGCATAACATCCTCAGTCTCCCAAATCCTCTGAAGTCTGAGTGTGGTTGGGCTTGTGGCAGGGTAATTATAAAAAAAAGGTCACATACGTAATGTTCTCATTCCTAGCTGGGGCATTTGTACCATAGTGTTCAAGTGCTTCAGCTGTTGGGATGATCCCTGGAGTCTTTAAGCCAGGGTATGACAAAAACAACAACAAAAATAGGGAGCCATGTCAAAGTAATCCTTGTGAATCAGATTTGAATATTACAAACACTGATTATTTCTAAGAGACGAAAATTATCTCCCTTGCCTTCCACCAGTAACTAGTTATCTGCCATCTTGTTAATTCTCCCTCTCTCTCTCTAAGTCTTTTCCTTTAAGAAGTGAGCATGATGTGTTGCTTAACCTTTACCAGATGTTGCTTGTGATTATATATACTTCTCCAGATGATGCGGGTCTCCTCGTACCCACAGATTTTTACATGCATTTTAACAGTATTTATCCCTCTCCAGATGATGCAGGTTCTCCAGGACCCATACTCGTCAAAGAGTCACCATGTGTTTATACTTCTCCAGATGGCGCGGGTCTCCCACGACCCATACTCAATGCACTGCAGTGACATATTTCTGCTCTTTAAAGTATGGGTCCTCTGTGACCCGCGTTACATAGAAGAAGTATGTTAAAATGACGTATCTAATTATTACTTTAGTTTTTACTGTATTGGCACCAAAATTTGCTGACATATGCCAAACTATGTTTTAAAAAAAGACCTAAAATTTTATTATCAGTGTCCCAATAGTTCCTGAGATATTAAGTCATTTGTGCGTCTCTGGGTCTTGGACGACCCATGAAGCACAGTAAAGGTTAAATTGTGCGATTTGGTAAAAACAAAATGTGTTTCGAAACATTTGGAATACATTATTCTGATACAAATATATTATGTACATTTAAGTCAAATATTATCAAATATTATTCATTTATAAACACTTTGCTGACCATTGTTCATAACTATGGGGGAAAGCACATGTTTTATGCATTGCACCTTTTTTATAGTTTAAAACAACAATATTTACAATACTTATAATACCAAAAAGAACTTTGATTACTAGGAGTCTTTCCGTGGTTTTTATTATTTTATTTTAGTTGCACCTTCTCATCATCACATTATATAACACCCACACACACAGAGAGAGAGAGAGAGAGAGAGAGAGAGAGAGAGAGAGAGAGAGAGAGACCGCATGTACATACTCTTGTGTTAACCAACAATCCAAATACTATTTAAGTAATAAAAAATCATACCAAGAGACTCCCGGCCGACGCACTTTTTTTGTCCCGTATGGCTTAGGCCGGGAGGACGTAAAACAAATTCTTCTACCAAGAGATGAACAAATTAGAAAATATGTTAATCAAGAACAATTATTCTTTTCTTCCAAATAAATCACATTAAAAATATCTTTTAACAAGTGATAACAGACAACCAACGTCCATAAGTTAGGCATTTTTTCAAGAGTCTTGCACTGTTCTCTCCACAGCCTAGATGTCAACAACACTAGATTATGATACAGTGGAACCTCCCTTATAAGACCTCCCATTATAAGACTCCCTCCCATATAAGACCTACTTCTCTGAGACATTGCCCTTCTTTGTAAGTATTGAAATTACCTCCCTTATAAGACCCCTCCCTTATAAGACCCCATTTTGGATGATTTTTTAAGGTCTTATAAGGGAGGTTCCACTTTATTAGAAATTACTACTTCTTCTTCTTCCAATTGGGGATGTTTATCCTGCCCCATGCTCACATGTGCGCAAGATCTTGTGCATGCGTTTGCACACGGGACCTCTGTTTTTGAAAAGTCTCATCCGAAGGATTTTTTCCCCAACTGACGTCAGGTACCCATTTACACCTGGGTGCAGTGAGGAAAATAGGAGTAAAGTGCCTTTCCCGAGGACACCCCACTGCGACCGGAGCTGGGTTCGAACCTGCGCATTCGCAAAACCTGACGGATTACGAGCCAGCAACTCTAACCAATTGAGCCACTGCGGCTCCTTTTGGATAATACATTGCCTAAATAAATACCTCAACAATAACAACAATAATTGTTCCATGTAAGAAAGATGATAATCCAAGGAACACTTTTCCTTCATGAATATGAACAAAATACACATAAACGGCACACATATAATTTTTTTTGCACACTAAATATGCACATATTCTGTCAATGTCAACTTTCATCCAATTAAAGAATCAAGACATTTTTGTTCGTCCTGAACTAAAGTCATAACAGACATTATCATGTCCTTAAAACAAGAACTGAACCCCCCCAAAAAAAAAAAACCCATCTTTATGGCAAAGGGAACCTGTACACTAAAGTTTCGGCACACCGTATTTTTCTGACTATAAGGTGATACTTTTTCCCCAGACTGAGAGCCCTGTGTCGTATTATGTGACAGATAAAATAGAGCATTAACACACACACTTCAAAATCGTTTATAGCAAGTAAAATTTCACCCATCGTGTGTCTTCATTAAGTTTTCTTCTATGATGGACGCCAACCCCATAGTTTTTTTTGTTGTGTGTGTGTGTGTGTGTGGGGGGGGGGGGGGTGCATGCGTATGTGTGTGTGTGGGGGGGGGGGGTGCATGCGTATGTGTGTGTGTGTGTGTTTGCTATTCCTATACAAAGCAATGCTGACGAACGTGTGCCTGCCCCCCCCCTCACCCCCTTTTTTCTTCTTCTCAGACGCAAAAACATGTTATAACATCAACCGATCAAGATCATGTAGAGGAGATAACAACGCCATCAATTAAGATCATGTAGAGGAAATAACACCATCCGATTAAGATCATGTAGAGGAGATAACGCTATCCAATTAAGATCATGTAGAGGAGATAACACCATTAAATCAAGATCATGTAGAGGAGATAACACCATCCGATTAAGATCATGTAGAGATGATAACAACGCTATCCAATTAAGATCATGTAGAGGAGATAACACCATCTGATCAAGATCATGTAGAGGAGATAACAACGCTATCTGACTAAGATCATGTAGAGGAGATAACACCATCCAATTAAGATCATGTAGAGGAGATAACAACACCATCTGATCAAGATCATAGATCGCGAGGACACAAACACATTCGCTCAGGATCAAGGCGAGGACACAAACGCATTTCCTCAAAATCAAGGCGAGGAAGTAACACCTACCCAGCCACAGATCAAGAACATGAGGAGCCAGACAAAGCCAGAACTTCCTGCGGAGGGGGGGGGGGGGGGGGGGGGTACAGCTTTCATTGCACAGGTAGTTGTGAAAAACTGATTGAAGAAATAATGAAAGAGTCGCAAGAAGAACTAGACAGAGGAGTGCTATCCAAATTTTCTGCAGTGAAGGGAGGAACATCGAAGAATGCAAAGCAGAACAAGAATGACGTCAGCGATTGCTACATTATGTGGCTGAATTGCTGCTGCCAGTCTTGGAACAGCAGCTCGAAAAATCGATCAAAGTCATTGCTCACATCTCTTGCCGACAAATTCAGCAATGCAATCAGTCGACTGTGGCAAAGTAATCTTCAGTTATGCTACGAGTTGGACAGGCAAGGGCAATACTCTCGGCAGGAGACTGTCCGGATGGTTGGCCTGCCTGAGGAAAAGGAGGAGAACATCGAGGAGAAGGCTGTGACGATGTTTGAAGAACTTGGGTGCGATGTGAAGAAAGAAGAAATTTCGGTGATTCACAGAAATGGAAAAGTCAGCCAAGATCAGAACAAACCTCGACCAGTACTGGTTCGAATCACACCCCGAAGTTCCAAGACAAAGATCGTGGCAAAAAAGCGGAGCATGAGGAATGATAAGAAGTTCAACAAAGTGTTCTACAACGAAGACCTGACTGCTCTTCGAAGTAAACTGTTGAAGAAGGCAAAATCATCATTAGCAGTAGAGAAAGCAACACCACTCTCAGACAGGTGCATCCAGTGCATCCTGAAGAAGAAGGCTGGACAAGAGAAGAATGACGTGTTGACCTCTTTCATCTGGGCTCCGACAAGATTCACTACGCCGAGTTAGGGCTGAATCACCTCACCTTCCACGAGGATTCTACATAGGGACTCGCTGGGGGGTCAAAAGATGTTTCATTTTCTTTATAGTCTTCATCGCATCTGGATTCTACTCATCCTATCGGTTTTAAGACTACTGGTGGTTCTACTAATGCTTTTAATGTTTCTGTTAATTGGCATTTTTCTTCTTTATTGTTTCTTTTGATTCAATGTTTGTGGTTTGAGGAATAGATTAAAGTGTTTCGAGCTTACAGACTATTACAAGTTTTGACGTTCTAGTGTTTATTGAAACAGAACTCATTTTAAATGATCAACATGATAATGCCCTACTCTCAGATCTGTCAGGACCTTGGCTATCATATACATATTTTGAGCAGGAAGCAACATTCTTATCAACGATGTGGCGGAATTGCAGTTGCCTATAGACAGGAATTTTGCAAAGACATAGTTCTTCATACAGAAACTGGACACTGAGCTCTTTGTGTTTAAACAAAAATTAAAATCTTGTTGTACAGTATATGACAAACATTTGAGAATTGGTGTATGATCCTCCTGAGGGTTCTGTATACAGTAGTATCAATATGTTTGATGAAACTGACATGACCCTCTGTGATTTAAAAGGTAAACGTGATTGTTATGATATGCTAATGGGAGATTTTAATGCTCACACTAAGTGTTTACCTGACTTTATTATCACTGACTCTGAGTTTCTATTTGACTCCAACTGCCATTTAGTTAGCCCCTTGACTTCCAGAGAAAATTAAAGAAAAAATAATTGTACAAATCATGACATGAAAAAAACAAGTGATAGAGCCAATCTGGCAAAATGGTCTGGGGATATAACTCTCTTGACTGTTAGAGCAAAAGCCAGCAAATCAGAGTTATTCCTCTTCATCTGATGACATCAAATCAGTACTTGATACGTTATATGGCAGTCAAGGGGTTAATGAGCCATTTGTCAACGTGTGAATAATTATGAACATAGACCTCTGTGTTGATATATATAATGGACGTGAAGGTGAAGACAAGCATTGTGGTAATAACACAATGATGTACAGGTAATGGTGTGATTGACTATGTCATTGGATCAGAAGATTTAATATCAAAGGTAAATGATTTTCTCATTGACGCCTTTCACACTCTTTTTTTCTGATGTTGTCCTTGTACTTCAAAGATAACTCCCGCCGTTAATCAGCATCATACTGACAATGATGTTGAGCAGAATGCAAATGATGAGTACGTTCTTACAAAGAGATGGGATAATCAGAGCGCCCTTGTGTTTATGGAGCAGATAAATGAAAAGAGATGGGATAATCAGAGCGCCAATGTGTTTATGGAGCAGATAAATGAAAAGAGATGGGATAATCAGAGCGCCAATGTGTTACATGAACAGAGATGGGATAATCAGAGCGCCAATGTGTTTATGGAGCAGATAAATGAAAAGAGATGGGATAATCAGAGCGCCAATGTGTTTATGGAGCAGATAAATGAAAAGAGATGGGATAATCAGAGCGCCAATGTGTTCATGGAGCAGATAAATGAAAAGAGATGGGATAATCAGAGCGCCAATGTGTTTATGGAGCAGATAAATGAAAAGAGATGGGATAATCAGAGCGCCAATGTGTTCATGGAGCAGATAAATGAAAAGAGATGGGATAATCAGAGCGCCAATGTGTTTATGGAGCAGATACATGAAAAGAGATGGGATAATCAGAGCGCCAATGTGTTTATGGAGCAGATACATGAAAAGAGATGGGATAATCAGAGCGCCAATGTGTTTATGGAGCAGATAAATGAAAAGAGATGGGATAATCAGAGCGCCAATGTGTTTATGGAGCAGATAAATGAAAAGAGATGGGATAATCAGAGCGCCAATGTGTTTATGGAGCAGATAAATGAAAAGAGATGGGATAATCAGAGCGCCAATGTGTTTATGGAGCAGATACATGAAAAGAGATGGGATAATCAGAGCACCAATGTGTTTATGGAGCAGATACATGAAAAGAGATGGGATAATCAGAGCGCCAATGTGTTTATGGAGCAGATACATGAACAGAGATGGGATAATCAGAGCGCCAATGTGTTTATGGAGCAGATACATGAACAGAGATGGGATAATCAGAGCGCCAATGTGTTTATGGAGCAGATACATGAAAAGAGATGGGATAATCAGAGCGCCAATGTGTTTATGGAGCAGATACATGAAAAGAGATGGGATAATCAGAGCGCCAATGTGTTCATGGAGCAGATAAATGAAAAGAGGCGATACTTTTTCCCCAGACTGAGACCCCTGCGCCTTATAATACGACAGATAAAATAGTAAGAAAGTATAATTTTAAAAATGTGAATTTTGACTAAAATTTGGGGGGTGCGCCTTATACAAAGGTGCGCCTTATAGTCTGAAACATACGGTTCTTGCTGAGTAACTTAGGCCACAAAACTGACAGAAGACCAAGCACACACAAAAACCAATTTTCATGCTACACATAGGCCGGGTTCACATCAGGCGCGTAAGTTCCATACAGAAAACCCTAAATAAGTGGAAGAAAGAAGGATAAAAGTTTACGCATATAGGGGAAATTCGGACACGTGCGCAAATCTTTTCTTCTCTTTGTTTCACTTATTTATGGATTGCGCACGGGTTTCCGCATGGAATATCCGCTTATGTGTGTACACAGCCTAAATCGCACAAAGCAACTTACTGTCATCTACCAGAATTTGCTGCCAAATTGAAACCACAAGTGAGATTCAATATAGACGAACATTGTGCTAATTTACCCAGGTGCTGTGATGGCTTGGTCTCATGGCTTATAAACTTTATCATCAACATATTGTGCATGTGCATTATTTTTAAAAAAGTCAAAAATACAAAAACAAAAAACTTCACAACCACAGTGGATCCACCTTGGCTTAAGGCTGTGTCAGACCAATTGACATAGGTTAGAACACCAAGGCTACATCGAAATGTTGTTATGCTTTACATGATTATGCGGGGATTGTCTTAAGCCATGACAAGCTCCTAGCATAACATCATCAGTCTCCCAAATCCCCCAAAGTCGGAGTGTGGCGGGGTAATAAAAAACAGTCACACATGTAATGTTCTCATCCGTAGCTGATGAACTTGTACCATAGTGTTCAAGTGCTTCTTCTATTGAGGTGATCCCTGGAGTCTTTTAGCCAAGGTACATAAACAACACAGTGGATTACACTGAGTAAGATTCTGCCTGCCCTCGTCAGAAAACTTGGTCACGGCTAGTTCAAAGCCACCCTTTTATTTGAATGAATGTACTTTTGCAGTATCCCCTTCCAATGGCACAAAAAATGCTCTACCTCCAAAACGTTGAGTAGTCACAGCTCCCAGGGACCCCCATTTGGGGGTCTATGAAGTACTAAAATTCTAAAGGACCCTCTAAAAGAATGTGCAGGGGGTCCCAGGGATGCACTAGAAAAAATCTTTTTAGCATTCGCAATGCCACTGGGACCCTCTATCCCGCCTCTAGGACCCTCTATACTGTAAGTGAAGGAGTCCCTGGGACCCCTTGTTTTGCGGGACGATTGGGAGCCCTGGTGGCAGTACTTGTAAATGTATGAGCTGCACATCAGTCGCTTGAATGACTTTCAGGGAACTAAGTAAAAAGAAGTTTAACCCTTTCACCGCCAATGTCGCATTTTTGCTCCACAATGATTTAACACCCATGTCACTAAAAGGCATCAAATCAGGGTCTGTTATCCAAAGACCCTATTTCTTAATTTTAGGAGGTAAGGATAGGCCTTACTTTAAATATGTTACAGAGGAATCCCCAATATTACAGACATATTTTTTTCTCTACCCAGGTAAGTTTAATGGAAATGTTTTGCTGAAAAATGGCTGGCGGTGAAAGGGTTAATGCCAATTCAGCGCTTTTATTCTAAATGTATCGCTCCCTCTCCTGCTAAAAGTGACACTGATGGTTGGGGCTGTGCCGGTCGGGGCTAGTCCCCGGGGGCTGCTATGGTAGCCGAACTGGCCTGACCAGAGCCATAAAATGCTGGGGAGACCTCCATTTTTTAGTTCCCTTCTTTTTCTGTTGGTTTTTAGATCTGTTCGTTTTTCTTCCTGCCGCAATGCACAATGCTGTGTAGGTGTCCAGAGGGACATCTCAGGGTAAACTATCACATTGTCATTCAGATTCCAAGAAATGTTTCTTATTCACTTTTTTTCAAACACTAGTCTTTTAGAAACTTTATAATAAACTTCTGAATCAAACGGCTCGTTTTTCTAAACGAACACTGTGTATGATTGTAACCATGTTGACGTAAAGATCCACCAGATCAGGTGTCAAAATCATGTATTTTCCCTCTTATAACTGGAAAGAAATCTTTTGACCAAGTCTGACTCCCATATAAATGGCCCCAAATTCAAACCGAAAGATCAGTTTAAAGAGCAGCCTCAATTTCAAGTTGGGGAAATTTGTATGTGGGTCACAGCTACCCAGAAAAAAACAAGGGACTTAAACGTGGTGCGTCACTGGGTCTTTAGTGATAATGCAAGGCATTTTCAGACCATGTTGTTGTATTTCTGAAACACTTCTGTCATGACGTCGTCCTCGTTCTCCCGGGCGTCATCAACGACCGACAAACCGTCGACGTTGGGCAGGTTCTTATCTGCCCCTGCCCGCAGCAAGATGGCGCTGACCTCCTCACTGGCGTTGCTGTAGGCGTGCCACAGGGCCGACCAACCGTCCGAGTCCTGGACGTCCAGATCGCAACCTTGACACTGTCCAGAAAGAACAAATGTCAAGGTCAGATTCGGCCTTTTGCTGCTGAACAAAATAGTTTCAAATCGCTTATCGGCACAAAACAGCATTATAATTACAGTGGAACCTCCCTAATAAGACCTTCAAAAATGTGGGGGGGGGGGTGCGCCTTATAGTCCGAAAAATAGCGTCACATTTTAAAACAATAGATTTTTCTTAAAATTCACCGGATGTTCCTTGTACACTGTACACAGAAGCTCCCAATGTGGTCAAAAAAATATGGTGCTTCACTCCTATTGCAAATAACATCGAATAAATGGCCCAGTGTTCCTGAACTCCACCAAAGGGGCAAACAGTCTGTGGCGTAATGCATGTTCAGTTTGTATTGGATTCCGGTAATATTCACGCGGAGCTTGAGACCTGAAATGGCTGACCACGCGTGTTTAGTGGGCCCGAAAGTTATGAATGTTTAGCCGTATAAAACATCAATGCATCACAACACATAACACGATAGAATCCACTCACTTTGGCAAGAAAGGCGACAACGTGTTTGTGTTCGTTGGCGGCAGCGGCGATGAGGGGAGTTGCGTCCCCTTCCTGCTTGCAGGGCTGGTTGAGGTCGGCGCCCGCGCTCACCAGATCCCTGACCATGCCCTGCAGGCCTTTCTGGGCTGCCAGGTACAGGGCGGAGTGGCCCTGCTTGCTCATCATGTTTACATCAACCCCACCTGAAGAAAAAAAAAGAAGTAAAAACCCACCATTACCGGTTAGTGTTAGATCTACATGGCACAAGGTGGGTGGGAGTGGCACAGAGGTAACATGTTCACCTTGTATACAATAAACCCAAGGTTGAACCTGGGTACAGGGGATTTTTCCTCTCACTCTGCATCTAGGCCTTACAGTCTTTCAGATGAGATGATAAACCGAGGTCCTGTGTGCCCATGCACTTAGCACACATCAAACCCAGTGGAAACGAAAAAGTTGTCATTTGGTCAAAATTTAACCCCTCCTCCTTTCCTTCTTCATCAGTCTCGCAAAAATTGCATGCAAATAAAAAAATATATATAAAAAATGGGTGGCGCGCTTCTGGCTGTGACACACTTTCCTGGTGGGAGCAACCTGAATATCACAGAGACGCTTCTGTGACTATAAAGTACCAAATACAAGCCAGAATCAGTCTTTCAAGAAACAGGTTTTCAGGTCAGGTCAGGTAGTTAGGACATTAGGCCTCGTGGCCTCTTCACTGTCCTTTCATTTTTGTTTGAACTTTTGCACAGCTGAGAGGTTTTTATGGGTGTTTATATTTGATTTTTGGCAAATCTGCCTTTCAGTCATGCTCATATTGCAGTTTTGATAATTATGTTGGTGTATCCACCAAGGAGGTTTTTGAATTGTGTTAGATTTTGTGCTTGTTTAATATGTGCAGGAAGAGTATTCCAAAACTTTGTTACTGTGTTAGAACAGAATTTTTTTCTAATATTAGTTCGGCTATATTGGGTTAATATTTTTAGATCACTATTACGGGTTCTTCAGTCAGTTGTTAGCTGGAACAAAGATTTATTAGTATTGTTATCATTGTGAATTTTTTCTTAGGTGTTTATCAGATCCCCACAAATTCCTCTATATTTCAGTTTTGAATGCTATTTATGCACAAAATTGCACCATGTAGATTACATCTTTGAAGGAGAAGGTTTGAATGTTGCATTGCTCAATGGTTTGCATATGACGTACAAAAAGATCAGATTTGTGATGAGGGCTTGCACCAAATGTACAGATCTTTTTACACAGCTGTTCCGTCGCACACAAAGTCGAATATTTAGTTAAAAGACTGAATCTATAAATATTAAATTATTAAAAATACACCAAATACATCCATTAAATATTTTGGATGTATGTTCCAAATAGTATTTCAGATATATTTCTTTGATTAGATTAATTGTAAAAACTATTTTTGTTGAGCAATATCATAAAACATATTTGGTAGAAAATGTTCTTAAATAATTCACTTAGTATCGCAAACATGAATAAAATTGCCAATGGGTGCAAATCTAGCCATTTTAACTGAATAAAACTAATTCATGCACATACCACAATATATTCTGGACTATTATTTATGAAAAGTTACTTATGGTAAACTAAAGTTGGCTTGAAAAAACTTCTCAAAATATAGATGAACTAAATGTTCCTCTCGAAACAGCTGTGTTTAAAACAGGTATGAATTTTGTCTTTCACAGACAATTGCCAGATCTACAGATTCTGTCTTTCCAAATTTTTTTTATTGCGCAATGTGTACTGGTAGATTCATTGTTTCAAAGAGAAGATTTTGACATCAATTTGTAAAGTGAGATTTCAGACTTGACAGCAGTACATGTAGTATTAAGTGTTACGGGTACCCTTGACAAGGGCTTGCACCAGATCAACAGATTCCGCCTCAATTGCATAGGTGAGAGGGGTGTGGCCGTTACACAGCAAGACATCTCCACTCGCTCCTTTCTTCAACAAAGCTTCCACCACCTGCAGCACACACACACACACACACACACACACACACACACACACACACACACACACACACATGTGCACACACATAAAGTTGATTCATAAAAATCTATCATTTCGATATGTGGGGATTGTCTTTAGCCATGACAAGCTCCTAGCATAACATCGTCTGTCTTCAAAATCCCCCAAAGATGGAGTGTGGCTGCCCAGTCACACAAAAATCGCATGCCCCAAAAAAAATATATATAAAAAAAAATAAAGGGTGGCACACCTCTGGCTGGAATGCGCTCTCCAGGTAGGAGCAACCCGAATTTCACAGACGCCTCTGTGACTATAATGTACTTCACCTAACCTAACATGGCAGGTACCGTATTTTCCGGACTACAAAGCGCACCGTTGTCTAAGCCTCACCCCCTGAATTTTATTAAAATTCTGGAAAAAACAACGATAAAGCCGCATTCAGTGTCTAAGCCGCAAGAGACTGAAAAGGAAAAACGAACCTGAGAAGACGAGCAGACAAACTCATGATCGAAAGTCACAGCAATTCCGACGGCTCGTGTTGCACTCACACACAAACTACACATAACAGTACAGACCTAATCTTCACCATAACGGACCTACTAAATACTGGATTCTGCACAACGACACAACACAACACAAAACATGACAAAGTAATGCTCTAGCAGTTCATTTTCAGTCACAGTTTGCACACACGGAACTTTTACTGCGCATACAACTTGGCTGACAAAATGGCGCCACACACACCGCAGATACGAAATCACAGCAAACGCTAATGCGCCAGCTGCTTTCATTTATCGGATTTTGTGAGTTGTTTGCATTCAGCGAGTGTTTCAGTGCACACACTAACGCCGATTTATCAGTTTGATAACGGATAGGAGCTGCTTTTCAACTTATTTTTTGCAAAGTGAGACCATTCACTGAGTTCCAACTTATGGAGTGTGAGATCACCTAGTTTCAACTTGGAAGTTGACATTCGCATTTACGTGTGCACAGAGTTTGTAAAGATCGACCCGATCGCGACTGTTTCAGTTCAAACTTTGATCATAAACTGCTCAGTGATGACACATGTGCATAAAAGTGGTGAAATTTAGTGCTCAGATCGTGATATCGCTGATTAAATTCTTCAATATCGGCATGAGAACGGTTCGTTTTTACCGAGATTGACGATGTCTACACGCACAGGTTGGAGTTGATGACGAACCTAAAATAGATTCGGGAAAATCCGCGTATGAGCCGCATTCGCTGTCTTAGCCGCTGGGGTCAAAGTTGAGGAAAAAAGTAGCGGCTTATAGCCCGGAAAATACGGTAATAAAACAGTCAAAATATACATAATGTTCTCATCCCTGGCTGATGCATTTTTGTACTATAGTGTTCAAGTGATTCGGCTGTTGGGATGATCCCTGGAGTCTTTTAGCCAGAGTGTCAGGGATGGGAATTTTCCGCCAAAATAACATTGTTTTTCTGCCCCAAAAGTCTGTCCGAAAAAAAGAGAGAAAAAAACGACAACTAAATTTATCCATTCTACTGCTGTTTTAGGGCTTCAATTACCCAAAAGAGCTTCAGCATTACCCCCTGGACCCCTGCTATGGATCTTCTGCGGCCCCTACACCTCCACTTTTCACCTTTTTTTAAAAACTTTTCCAATAGACGATTTTCTGAGAAAAAAAAACTAGGGGAGAGCACTTCATGAAAATTAGAGTTGTTTGCCTCCATTACTCGGTCAAATACCATAGCAACAATGCAACAATGGCGTCAAAACTTGAAACCGCAGGATGCGAGTCAGTGACTTGCAAACAATTTTTTATAGAAAAATAAGGGGTGGCCAGTGGCCACAAACTCATAAAGCTTGCAAAATGTGATGTAAAAATATAAATGACATACATTTTTAGAATGACGCACAGTGTTCTAAGTGCCTGTTTCAGTGTATGTCTGCTCAAACACATGAGTCAATAGGCTACGAGAGCTGATGGTAGAGTGATTTCCCCTGTTTGACCGACTGAATTAGGCAAGATCACTCCCAATCACCATGAAATTACTCCCCTTGATTTCCAAACAATTCCTATTCCCATGCCAGAGTACGTCAACAACAACAAACAGCGTAATGCAATGCTAGTTGCTACTGTAGGAGTGATGTTGGTTGCTAACCTGGGGTTGCTTTTTCATGACGGCTTCCTCAAAAGGCGCTTTGCTGTTCGTGTCATGGAATGATATGTCGCAGCCTGAATCGATCAGCAGTGTCGCCATCTCTTGTCGACCTGTGTGTGCATAGAGGGATATACATAAAACACCACTGTGTCAGTAAGAGAATTACAGTACTTAGTACATGCATGCGCACTAACGCATGCGGGCAAACATGGGTGAACATACACACATGCGCATACACACTCACACACACTTAACACAAAGAAAACCACCAACTGACACACATGTGCATGCACACACACACAAAGAAAACCACAACCAGCAAATTGCACACCTACATACACTTACATCTCATCTGCATCAATAAAAACTTAACGCTTTCACTCCCGGAACTAATTGTACTTTTAGCGAATGAGCTACCTAACTTTTTAAAAATTAAATTATACAAGAAAATAAAGAACACAAACGCCCATATTCGAGCTTGCAGCGGATTTTCAAGTGTCTTTTCTACCAACTGACACGCATGTGGGGTTGCTTTTTCATGACAGCTTCCTCAACTTAAAAATTAAATTATGCTGTGAAGACTATAATGATATATCGTGATCGTCAGTGAAATTCAAAAACCTCGTATCTCAATTTTGGTAGTTTTGAGAAAATTTAAATTTTTTTTTTAAAAAATTAACCGCATTGACCACAATTGATTAACTATGATGAATATGTTGTTCAAGACATTGCGAGTTTAGTCTTGCATTTTGTTAAAATTACTTTTAAAGTTTTTTCTTTTAGACTTGAAAAGAACGAAGATACGAGGTTTTTGTCCTTAACTAGATCTGAATTTGGGACTTACGAGTTTTTCCTCTATTTTCACAACCTCATTTACCCCAGATAGAAAGTCGTTAGAGATACGCGCTTTTGGTGGAAGGTGGCAGAAAAAATTAGAAAGCTGACTATGTATCTAACTCAAAACCCCAAAAAAATCGAAATACGAGGTTTTTTTAATTTCACCGACGATATGTTTGATAGAAGGAAAATGAATGAAGATTACAATTATTATAATTTTCAATGTTGACTGCATGAGGTAACACATTATCAGGGGGAGATAACCAAGATTATAGCAAAAAAGACAATATTTAAAATAAAATTAAAAAAATGAAAATTAAGGTCTGAACCACTTGAATCATGATTGGGTTTAACAACATCATAAACTTTATTTCCAACACACTTTTCATCATTTTTATTGTCAGAAAATTAAACAAATTTCATGTAGTTTTCTTGGCATTTACCTTCTGGCAGTCATATTAATATGCTTAGCCATTTTTTGCTTTATAAAATGCAAAACAATGCATCAAAATCGACCCAAAAGTTCCTGAGAAACAGGCTCTGACCCTTCTCAAGTAATGTCAAACTCAGTCTTTTAAGATCTGGGCTACTTAGTAGGTTATACCCCCTAAGCGCGTTGGATGACACGAAATCACATAGCACGCCTCCTGTGCGCTATTAATGGTCTGAATGAAGACCGGTGAGCGCAGGGCAGGATAAACATCCCCAACTGGAAGAAGAAAGTAGAAGAAATGGTATTAATGAATGTAAAAGTAATAAATAGTACGTTTGGACAAAGCGAAGGGTGTAAATTAATGTCAAACTCAAACACATGGGCGCAACTCCCCAAAATGAAAAAAAGGCAGGGGTCCAGGGGCCGCACAGTGCCCCGGCAAGGTACAGGGGCAGAGTCCTGTTGGACGATTCAGGGGGGCAACGCGAGAGAGAGAGAGAGAGAGAGAGAGATAACGAGACAGACAGACAGACACAATGATGGACAGAGACAGTTTCGAGTCCGATAAGCCTTGTAAAATGATTGCATTGCCTTTGAAAACAATATGGCATCACCATGCTGTGTTCAAGATTCCCAGGATAGAAAAATCAAGATCAAAACACCCAAATCGCCTGTGGTCAGTTTTTGGGGGGATGAATTTTAAAAAAAAACCTGAAGTTCAGTTTCTGGTAAAATTAAAAAAAATGAAATCAGTGTAAAACTGAAAGAGTAGCACGGGAATTACCAATGTCGATGGCCATCTGTAGAGGCGTCCACCCGTAGTACAGACAGTTGATGTTTGTCCCCCCTGACAGCAGTCGTTCGACACCAGTTGTGTCCCCTCCTCGCACCGCCATGTGCAGTTCCTGTTCCTTACTCATCATGCTGCGGCAGAAATGGAGCCACTGATCTGAAGAAAAGAAATCGCATTACTTTATAATTAAAAAAATCTCAATAATCTGAGTACCAAAAGAACATTTTAGAATAATTTAGTAAAAAACAACAACCGGGGCAGGGGGTGGATGCCTCATGCCTCCATATGGGAGCTGGATGACCCCGCCCCCTCCACGAGTCTCTCCCCATGGGGATACGGGGGGGGGGGGGGGGGGGGGGGGGGGGGGGGGTGATGGGGGGGGGGGGTCTTTGGTAAAAATAGTTCCCCCACCTTCTTGAAGTTCTGTGCTTGTAACTTCCTCTAATCTGCCACTTTTTTGACTCTGCCTTTTCTCTTTGCTTTCTATTATCTATCTTTCTGACTTATTGGCCCATTCTCCTGCCTTTAAAAAAAAATTCTTCCAAATAATTTTTCTCCTCTGAGCTCCTCTGAAATTGGAATGTGTCGGCTGTACGCAGCGGGGAGACCAGTAAAAACTGAAAAAATGGACACAATATACATACCTTACCCATTATGGCCATGGAACGCAGAAGAAGAAAAAAACACACCAAAAAACAACAACAAAAGACAACCTATTCTTGTTCATAGGTTTATACTGGATACTACTACTAGGGACGTTATGTCAAGCACATATATAGCCCTATCAAGTATCAGGCTTTTGAATGACCCATCATTTTGTTATAGGTCATATAAGGTCAATGATGATCGCTGTCTTTTGTAACAATCGTATTCATCATAGTCATATTTTTATGTCATTGAAATATTGCCAAGTGTCTATTAGATCTTTGAAGGTGTTAGTATCTTGTGCACTGTGACATTTGATGTTAGTAGGCAGCAGTATTAGAGGTGCAACTCAGTTACTAAAAGTAAAACATAATTTTTTTTGTTAGTGCGACTGTATGATGTATCTGAAAAAGATTTAGTTAGTACTATTTCTGGTTTGATCATAATCTAGTAATCATGCATAATTAAGTTATCGTTAATATCAATAATTATTCAATATAAATGAATATTATTAATTTTTGTGGGGATTTTTTGGCTTAAATTTTTTAATTTATTCTTCTTCTTGCAGATGAAAACCACCATCACCCATTTTATGGTTCTGTTGTGTAATTTATGAGTCTATCAATAATTTCATACTATACATTTATGAGAGAGGAAACAGTAACACAATCTACTCGACAACTATCTGCTTCCAATGTTTTCACCGTTTCCAAAGACGCCATATAAAATGTGGCAAGGGAGAGCATTCACATAGGCCTAAAATAAGCTTAATATGAAGAGTTATTCCACTACAGTCAATTTTTCTCAAAAGCGTTCTGTGTTTAAAAAAAAAAAATGCAAACAAGAGGTGTAGATGTCATGTGAGTAATGCGATTAGCTTGCAACACGTCTGTTTGCACAACAATTATGTTGGGAGTAATGCATAATTGAAAGAAAACAAGATTCTGAATCAAAAAATATTTTTTTCGAAAAAGTATGGTTTGGTTTTGCCAGAGATGTGGAATATGCGTGACCAAAGAAAACGGCCCATGACGAAAAGGGTCCCTACGAAAACGGTCCTACTAGGGGAAGACGGGGTAAAAAGCGCATGGGCGGGTAAGAAGTCCACCCCAATTATCTCGTGAAATAAAGAAAATTTCAGACGAATGCTAGACATTAACGCTCGTCTCATGGGCAAAATGAGACTGAAATTTACTTCATTTCATGAGATAATTGGGGTGGGCTTCTTACCCGCCCATGCGCTTTTTACCCCGTAGTTCATTGTTGAGAGCCACATGGCTGATGCCATGAGGCAAGGTGAAAGGGGAGACAAAGAGCTGTGCCAGTAGTTCATTGTGAAAGCCACATGGCTGATACCATGAGGCAAGGTGAAAGGGGAGACAAAGAGCTGTGGCAAGCTGTAATTTGACTGATGCAAAGAGCATCAGTGGGTTTATGGATTGTTTTGTATTATCTTGATGTTATTTTAGTATTCATGAATGAATGTTCTTGTGTTTTATTTTTGTGTGTGTTTTAAGGTAAAATGTACTGACTGGCTAAATGTATTTTTGGATAAACTATTGGAAAGTTCTGGATGGAAATGTTCTCTTTTAGAAATGGTATAAAGGGGACATTGCAACTTGCCATGTGGTGTAGATCATGCAATTTGAATGTGAAATTAATATGTTTCTACCAGGGGAAGGCTAGTTGTTGAGGATGAATAGGATTATTCATCCGTGGAAAGTAGTACAGTCTAGCCGGGTGTTCCATGTGGTCACCTCAATATGAGTTAGACATAACTTGACTTTTCCATGATATTTTGGTTTTGGGTTTGAATAGCTGTGGCATCAGCTCGGGGTAAATGTTATTAATGGATTATTGGAAACCAATAATATTTTGAGGGGACTCGGTTTGAGTTATCCAAGTGCATACCATGCACTACCAGTCAGAGTATTCTGTTGTGTAACAAGTGTAACAATTTTGTGCTGTAGTTGCTTATAGTTATAATGGATTAACGTGAGTATGACTTTTTAAGCATGTTTTAATTTGTGTTGTGTGAAAATAATGTACCGGTAAGTTTACATTCGGTTATTTTCAGGTCTGTTAGTAATAATTGCTTTGTTTGATTTGATGCTGTCTTATTAGTTGAAACCTGATGGTGAATTCAAAGTAAGACATGGTCGCATTGTTATAGTGTTATTTTTAGTCATTTTAGGTTTTAGTTGATAAATATTAATGCATAGTATTGTTTGTTTTTCAGGAGCGCATATTCTTCTTTCCTTTCTTTGCCTATTTCTAATTTTGAACCCAATTCGCCTCTCAGTGATTCTTCTTATTTCTTTTGTTATGTCAATCTTGTTTGAATGTGACACTGGCGGTATCATTTAGCTAACTAGTGTAATTGATAGCTTTTCTTTGGGCTTGGACTTTTAAGGTTATTCATTTGTTTGTTTATTTTTCAAGTTGTTTTTATCTTATTAAATCAATGAACTCATACCGAATCTCTGTGTTTTTGTGTCTCTGGAAGACTTTCTGAAAGACTGACTCTGACACTCTAGTTTTGTAGCTCAACCCGAACCCGAGTCCCGCTCCTGTAATTTTTTTTAATTTTTACGAGGAGTGGGTTACAGGGTAATAAAAAAAATGCAACAGTAGTTAGAAAAGCAGGAAGCCTTTGACCTTTAACACATGAACTTGAAAATGACATAGAGACAAACAGACAGACAGACGGACAAAGTGATTCCAGAATACCCCTACCCTCTACTTAGGACTGCAGGGGTAAACAGCAGGACCGTTTTTTGTCGTTGACAGTAGGGCCGTTTTGGTTTTCCAAGAACTGTTTTGGTAAGACAAGGGTCGTGTTCGTATTTTGAGTAGGGCCGTTTTCGTTATTAACAGTAGGGCCGTTTTCGTTTTCCGAGTAGGGCTCTTTTCGTAGGACAAGGGCCGTTTTCGTCAGGGGCCGGTGTTTTTGGTAACCGGAATATGACGTCACATAGCCTTTTCCGCCCGCGCATGCGCTCTGTAATTAGAATGCTACAATCGTAACATGTTGACAGGACCGACGTAGAAGAATTTTTGTGCAGTTTGAGAAACATTAAGAAAGAAATTCTAAAATTTGCTTGTTATAATGCAAATTTATAGCCTGCCAAGGTATTGTTTAATATATGTGGATCGCGTGCATTATGTATTTTTCAGCAGTATTTTGAGGAAGTAGGCGTACTACGTAGGCCTATTTATTTATAATTTCATCAGACAATGCGGCGAATGCCCACGAAATGTGAATTTTAAATTTAATGTTTCTCAACTTCATTGTCTCACCTATCCCATTGGTGTCTTGCATTGTATTGTACCCGACCCATAGTCAGGAAGCCTTGTGCTTTATAGTGTCCCTAAGTTGTTACTATAGACATATATATAGTTTTTGTTGATATAAATAATGGATTATAATCATTATAAATCATGCCACTGCTCGGGTTTGTAGATGAGGATAAGCTTTTCGCACTTACATCACTACTTGTGGTGGTGCCATAGCCGATGAGGTTTAACCGAGGCGTGGTCACCGCTACACCTATCTGTAGTAATAAAAATAAATCGGGACTTTACTGGTTTCGTACTGCCTCCGGGCATTGCCTCCAGTATTGTTCCCACCATATTTGTATTTACAAATGTCCCATATGTGTCTGATTCAGACCAAGAGGACGTAAAACTCCATTTTCGTCGTTTGTAGATGAGGCTGCTGATGTAGGAACGACGGAATTAGGTCAAACTGCATTTTTCCTGTCAAAATCCCGAGCCCCGATTTTGGCCATATGCCAAGCGGTCACTTCCTTTGCTTGTTTTTATTGATGGTTATTCTTGGCGCTGACCATCCAAGTTTTTTTCTTTGTGGAAGCAGACACCTACCCCGTCATTCGGGAACGATCTATTTTTACGCGAAGACGGCCGATCGCGAGAGACAAGTGATCCAATATTTGGGTCCAGTTCATTTGTTTACCATTTCTGAACGGTAACTACTTGCTTTTTTGAAACAAATACTTAGTTACATTTGATTATTTTTCTACAAGTACACCAAATTTGGTGCATCTAGAATAAAGCTCAATGCTGCTCAAGGTATCCACAAGTCGGGAGGCGTCGAAGCCTGTCCGACATGCTGTTTTCTGCCATGTTCATGTTGATGTTGCGATCTTGCGAGTCGCACAAAAAGCTTAGGCCTAACCTGTCTAATGTTTGGGGTTGATGTTGCCCCTTTGAATAAGCTTTATTTTGGCACCAATGTTTTGTTTATTTGGAAAAAAATAATAAGTTATGGCAGTTTTATTCATCCTAACCTTGATACGGTAAGGGCCGGTAACCTTGATCAACTTTTTCTTATAATAGTTATATATAGCTCATGTAAAAAAAGCTATCATTTTAAAATGTCGTAACTTTCTCAATTTTCGACCAATTTTGATAATTTGGGTATCATTTTAAAGGTCTTGTCGGGCTCTTTCCAATGACATAAATGTCATTAGGATTTGACAAAAAGTAAATATTTAAATTTTTTTTATAACCATCCTACTCCTAGCTGATGCAATGGAAAGATGCAAGCAGGTCGATGTCCTCGTCATGGACTTTTCAAAAGCCTTCGATAAGGTCAGCCATTCACTGCTTATCCACAAACTGCGACAGTATGGCATAATTGGAAAAATCAACACATGGAGATCCAGTTTCCTTGGCAACAGGCAGCAGTCGGTCATAGTAGGAGGTCCCACAAGGATGAGTCCTTGGATCCAGTCTCTTCCTTCTCTACATCAACGATTTGCCCACAAACACACGGCACACCTCATCATATCATATCATCATCATATCATATCATCATATCATATACGATATAGGCTTTTAAATAGCCTTTAGCCTGCTATTTCCTTTTAGTTTATAAGGAAAAGCAATTTAAAACTTTTAGTTTTTGTTATTATTTTATTATATATTTTTTAAAGAGTACAACATACAGTGAAAACAAGCAAACTGATCTGCATACTAATTATTACTGAATACTTATGTTAGTACTTAGTATGGAAGCAATAATCTTCCCAAAAATTATCTAATTTGTTTTTAAAACTATCGAGTGTTCCTGCGGTTGCAGTATCATTTGGTAGATAATTCCAATTGTTAATAACCCTGTTTGTGAAAAAATGTGCATAAATATTAGTATGAACTAATGATTTTGTTAGTTTTATTTTTAAGGAGTGTCCTCTAGTGGTAGAGTTACTAAGAGAAAAAAGTGTTTGTAGTTCTAGTATCATAATATCCATTTAAGATCTTAAAAGTTTCAATCATATCTCCCCGTGCTCTTCTATACTCTAGGCTAGGTAGATTAAGAAGTTTTAGTCTTTCCTCATAGCTCATATTATGTTGATCATTTGTTTAGTGAATCGCCTTTGGACATTTTCGATAGCATTAATATGTTTCTTTAATGATGGAGACCAAATCACATTACCATATTCTACTATTGGTCTCACCAATGATTTGAACAAGGGCACCATAATATCTTTAGTTTTGTGCTGAATGAAATGAGAAATCATACCAGAGATTTTATTTGCCTTTTTAATGGTTTCAGTGATTTTCACTGACTGATGTGCTGATCAAAATTTAACTTATTATCCACCATAACTCCCAGGTCTTTTTCCACTTCAGAAGCTTCTAATTCACAACCATCAATTGTATAACAAAAGTTAGGGTTATTTTTACCAAGATGTAACACTTTACACTTCTGTCCATTAAATTTAATTTGCCATTCTTTCGTCCAATTAACTAATTTGTCTATAGACTCTTGAAGTTTAGTTTTGGATTCGTTTGCTGATGACACAGCCTGCCACAAACTGACAAAGATGTCTCCAGCGGTGAGGACCAGCGCATAGTCCAGCAGGATCTCGACACTCTTGCGCATTGGGAGGGACGTTGGAAAATGTCGTTCCACCCGGAGAAGTGTACGACACTGCACATGACACGGCGCAGAAAAACCCTGGTTGGAGATTACACCGTCCATGGACACGTGCTGCAGAGTGTCTCCAGTGCAAAATACCTCAGAGTGACACTGACTGATGACCTGAAGTGGGACCTTCATGTGAGCAACATCACCAGCAAGGCAAATAAGATCCTGGGCTTTGTTAGGAGGAACTTAAAGATCTGCAGTCGCAGGGCAAAGGAAGCGGCATACAAAGCCCTTGTTCGACCTGTTCTAGAGTACGCTAGTCCTGTATAGGATCCCACCATAAAGACCTGCATCGACTCCATTGAGAAGGTCCGGAGACGTGCGGCAAGGTGGACCATGCAGGACTACAAGGCAACCTCCAGTGTCGACAGCATGCTGGAAGAACTCTTGACCCGCACTGCAGCAGACGAAAAATTTGACCAGCAAGAGTTACTATCCCTGAACATGGGCGAGTGTTGCAACAACCCCGTAGCCATAGCTACTGTGAATATTAAGCAATAGACGAGTTCTTAACCACAGAATATGATACCAAAAATAATAATTTAGCGGAACTCAGATGACGTGTCCACGCAGCTCTAGTGCTCTCCCCTTCCCTGGCAAATAGGCGATTTGACAGATAACTGTCAAGATGCGTATGCTGTTCAACATTACGGAAACAACCATAAGTGTGTTATGTAATTAGTGCCATTTTAAATTAAATTATTTTGGTAATCTCAGCCATCTGTGTAATGCTTTCAGTTTCACCATTCGGCCCTACCAGTACCACTCTGTCAGTCGGTGTCTTGACCATGGATTTGGCATGAATTCATCATTCGGCACTATTCTCAGGAATTGTCCGCGAATTCGCAGATTTCCGCGAATTTGTTTTTGAAATTGTTACTAAATACTTCGTTTTTGTTACTAAATACTTCAATTGGGGGGCTTTTCAGAGTTTTTTGTCTCTGACAATTCCCATGCCTGATTCTGTGTTTAGACACACCGCTAGCAGTTGCTTCCTTTGCTATATCTGGTCTTATTTGGACACAACTCATTTGTCCACATAGCCTGAAAACAAAGAATTATTCACACAGTGGCGACAGTATATCACTAACAGTTATAAATACCACTGTTGCAAGGCTAAGGACACCAGCAGGGGAAGCAACTCTTACAAAGTTATATAGAACATTCTCATCCCTTACTGGTGCATTTGTACCGTAGCGTTCAAGTGCTTTGCTGTTGGGATGATCCCTGGGGTCTTCAAGCCAGGGTAAGACAACAACAACAACTCCAGCCTCAAACTGATTACAGTGGAACCTCCCTTGTGAGACCTTCAAAAATAATCCAAAATGAGGTATAACTATAAAAGTATAAGGGAGGGGTCTTATAAGGGAGATAATTTTAATACTTACAAAGAAGGGCAATGTCTCGGAGAAGTAAGTCTTACGTGGGAGGGAGTCTTATATAAGGGAGGTTCCACTGTATTACTATGAATCAATGAGTGAATGGTGTGTTTCACTTTCAGGCTAAAGCAGTGGTGAGTTAGAACTTGGTACAGACAACAGACAGACACAGAGACAAGATGCCGGTGGCGACGGGCGAGGAGCACCACCACTCCACGGAGGCCTGTGGGATCCGGGATGTGTGGGCAAGCAACATGGAGCAGGAGTTCAAGCTGATCCGGCAGGTCATCAAGGACTACAAATACCTGGCCATGGTACACGCTTCTTTTTAGATATATAGTAATAATAGTGAAGCATGTATATAGCGCACTCCTCCCCCCCCCCCCCCCCCTCCCCCCATTGTGGATCTCTATGTGCTTAACAAAAAATTGAAAAATGTTCAACAAAAATGTTAAAACAAGTTTAACAACTTAGACATATCATCGCTTATGTGTACACATGGAAATTATTATTGAGTGCATTGATTGCCATTCTTGAGTATGCATGTCTGCTTCTCAAAATTGTTTAAAAACATCACTTATTGGATGTTATCCGATGCATTAATTCAGTGCCAATCTTCTGACACTTATTGGATGTTATCCAATGCATTAATTCAGTGCCAATCTTCTGACACTTATTGGATGTTATCCAATGCATTAATTCAGTGCCAATCTTCTGACACTTATTGGATGTTATCCAATGCATTAATTCAGTGCCAATCTTCTGACACTTATTGGATGTTATCCGATGCGTTAATTCAGTGCCAATCTTCTGACACTTATTGGATGTTTTCCGACGCGGCAATTAAGTGCCGATTATCATGAATGTTTCCCTCCAAAATAATGACTGTAGAATATAATAAATGTGTTCAGGACACGGAGTTCCCTGGTGTGGTGGCGCGCCCTATCGGGGAGTTCCGCAGCACGTGTGATTATCAGTACCAGCTGTTGCGGTGCAATGTCAACCTGCTGAAGATCATCCAGATCGGCATCTCCTTCTTCGACGACAAGGGAAACAGGGCCGCCCCAGTCTCTACCTGGCAGTTCAACTTCAAGTTCAATCTCACGTACGTCATGTGTGTGTGCAGGGCTCCCAATCTCCTCGCAAAACAAGGGGTCCCAGGGACTCCTTCACTTACAGTATAGAGGGTCCCAGTGGCATTGCGAATCCTAAAAATAATTTTTCTAGTGCATCCCTGGGACCCCCTGCACATTCTTTTAGAGGGTCCTTTAGAATTTTAATGCTTCATAGACCCCCAAATGGGGGTCCCTGGGAGCCCTGGTGTGTTTGTGGAGAGAGAGCGAGAGTATCAGCAGTGATGTCTCGAGGCCCCGGTCATAGGTCATTGACCTAAATGTCCTTTTGTTTCTCCCCTGTCAGGACAAATGTCTGATTAAAATTTGTTTGTCCGATCACTTTTTGATCCTTGGTACATCACGGAATATGCAAAGTATATGTGTGATAATACGATGTTTAAAGACGTTGCGGCTTTTCTTTACAATTCCTCAATCTCATGCCTGATATTATTTACAACCTAGTTTGTGAAAATGGTTTGTACAATGTCTTGTAGCACTTACATTATCAAACTTTAACTTGCCAAAGTTCTGTAACAGTTGAACAGTGGCTTTTATCTTCATCAAAACTTAACCCATATTCATTTCTCCTGTTGCTAGCTCTGTCAGGGAGGACATGTATGCCATAGAATTAATCCTTCTGGTGTTTGCTTAAGCCAGAATTCCATGTACGTGATTTTAAGGCGAAAATTGATGGTGATAATCACCCTTAATTAAAGTTTATCGCCACCAACAATAAAGTCATTCTGTACACCCATAGGTGCGATAATCATGAGCAGTCAGTCGAAATTCATTCATTATATGATTTTACCGCATGGTGAAGCAAAATGTTTGTTGCTGCCATCACAAATAGTCTGCAAGTTGGCAGAGCTAAAACATCACGCCATTTTTTTTCTGCCAGCATAGCTTCCAAAAGCGTGGAGAATCTTGTGGTGCTGGTGAAAAACGTTGCTTGAAATTCCGTAGGCGCATTGGTTGTTTTTTAAGCGCGATTTTTGAATAGCGCCATCGAAAACTGCCGGCAATTTTAGCGTTGATGGAATTCAATTGCAAACAACTTTTTTCGTCGCTGTCGCAAGTGGCGGGTATTTTAAGCCAGCGAAGATAGTGCATGTCAGGGCTCCCAATCGTCCCCCAAAACAAGGGGTCCCAGGGACTCCTTCACTTACAACATAGAGGGTCCTAGAGGCGGGATAGAGGTAGGGCTCCCAATCGTCCCCCAAAACAAGGGGTCCCAGGGACTCCTTCACTTACAGTATAGAGGGTCCTAGAGGCGGGATAGAGAGTCCCAGTGGCATTGCAAATGTTAAAAAGAATTTTTCTCTAGTGCATCCCTGGGACCCCCTGCACATTCGTTTAGAAGGTCCTTTAGAATTTTAGTGCTTCCTAGACCCCCAAATGGGGGTCCCTGGGAGCCCTGGCATGTGGAATTCCAGCTTTACTGACTGATGTGTTGTCCCTCTCCCAGGGAGGATATGTACGCCCAGGAGTCCATCGATCTTCTGCGCAAGTCGGGCATCCAGTTTGAGCGGCACGACACGGACGGCATTGCGCCGGAGGAGTTTGCGGAGCTGCTGATTGGCTCCGGCGTGGTGCTGATGGACGATGTCAGTTGGCTTTCCTTCCACAGGTACACAACTCTCATCAGGGCCGCCTTGCTCTGTTTCGCCTATGTTCTTGGGATTTAGCCAAGAAGAATGATACCACCTTTTGACCTTAACATTACAGTGGAACCTCCCTTATAAGACCCCTCCCTTATAAGACTCCCATATGAGACCTACTTCTCTGAGACATTGCCCTTTGTAAGTATTACAATTGCCTCCCTTATAAGACCCCTCCCTTATAAGACCTCATTATGGATTATTTTTGAAGGTCTTATCAGGGAGGTTCTACTGTAGTAAGAAAATATAAGAACAAAATCTGAATGTTGTGTCAGAAAAATATGGTACGTTAACACATGAAAGACATTTCAGCGGGCATGACTTTGCCTACATGATTCAGATACTGACTGGAGAGAACCTCCCCCCTCTTCAGGCTGCATTATAAATATTGTTTAGCTATATGTGACCCAGCACCACGAAAGGGACATTAAGTCACTGGGCTTGTTTCTCACAACAGGCTTGCAAAGTCAAAAATATAATTTTTCATTAGTTTTGAGTTATGGGTATTTTCGTGCTCTCTAGCATCCCATATTTCATATTTATAAAGGACAATCTTTGTTGTGGTCTCTAGTTACTCCAAAAAGTGCTTTCAAATGAGTAGGTCAATGCATTTTCTTCAGCTAGGCTAAACTTCAGACTGTGATTTCTCAAAATGGCCGATAGTCACCCTACCAACTTTAAATGCTCATAAATCTAAAGCGGAAAATGTTACAAGAATGATCCTTATACACTTGAAAGAGAAATGTCTGAAGTTTCTATCTGTATCATTTTCTCAGAATGGTCATTTTGACACTTAATGTCCCTTTTGTGCTGCTATGCCAGATCATCACCCCAGCAGTGTGTGTTTTCAGCGGGTACGACTTTGGTTACATGCTCCGGATACTGACTGGAGAAAACCTGCCGTCGGAGGAGTCTCAGTTTTTCTTCATCCTGAAGCTGTTCTTCCTGAACATCTACGATGTCAAGTACCTGATGAAGAGCTGCAAAACACTCAAGGGAGGGCTCCAGGAGGTAGCGGATCAGCTGGAGGTAAACGACGCCCTTTTGGCCCCCTGTATTATACAGTGGAACCTCCCTTATAAGATCTCCCATTGACTCACTCCCACATAAGACCTACTTCTCTGAAACATTGCCCTTCTTTGTAACTATTAAAATTACCTCCCTTATAAGACCTCATTTTGGATGATTTTTGAAGGTCTTGTAATGGAGGTTCCACTGTACCAGACTTGTTTACCCCCAAGTTTCACTGTCAGTAATCCACTGTCAGTAATCCCAAGCTCTCAAATCAGTCATTTCAGGCGTCTGCCAGTAGTCTTGCCGGCCTAGAAATCCTTCCACCAGGATTTTCCGCTACCATCAGAACTTTTAACATCGGGGGTGGTAAACACACGCTGCAACTTCCAATCCAAATCCTACTGCAACATTGGTCAAAATTTTTGTTGGGAGGGGGGCAGGTGGCAGATATTCAGATACGCACTTAATAATAATGAGGAAAATTTATATAGTGCCCATCCCACTATGTAGGCTACAGAGCGCTTTACACAGAATTGAAATGGAATAAAAACATGAAACAAAAATCGAATGACATGAGCAAACAAAACAATACCGGTCAGACTTCGTTTGGCCGGAAAAAATGCACATAGTAATCAGCAACAACTACTGTGACTACTACTACTTATAATAGGCCTAATAGTAATACACGTGCATTGTCACACAACTTGCGTACATATGTGTTGTTTTTTAGCCATAATTGCGATCGCACCTACTTATCGGTCAGCTTGAAGGATGTGTTTTGTTTTGATTAGCTTTTGTGTTCATGGATTCAGTGTGGTATCAGAGGTCCCAATTTTCAGTGATTTCACAGACTAAAATTTTAAAGCGAAGTTGACGGAAAATTTTATTCCCAGGGGAAAAAGGGTCTATTGAGTGATGAGATCTAAATTTGGGTTAAACTGAGTATAATTCTAACATATAAACTCAGATTTACAAAGCAAACGAATAAAAGATTAAAAAAAGAAGTTTGAACCCTTAATACATTTTACCTATTTTGGGCTTTTTTCCATAAACTTTTGCTTTCTGTTCTTGGGTGCCCTGGGTATTGTGAGCTTTTTATTTATTTTTTAAAGCAACGATTAAAAAAGATGGAAAAATAATGCTTGAACTCTCTGTAAATTGTATTTTTCCTCTTTTTTCACACATATTTTGTGAGATTTTTGCTTTTTGTCATTGAGAGCTGTGGGTTTCAGATCAAACGCATCGGTCCACAGCATCAGGCCGGCAGTGACAGTCTTCTCACCGGAGACACCTTCTTCAAAATGAGAGAGGTAGGGAACTACTGCGCACGTGTCCTGACCCTAAGATTAACATAAGACTTTGTGAGCTGGCATCCTCTGCTGCTGTTATTGCATCTATCTTGACCCCAAGATTAACACAAGGCTTTGTGAGCTGGCATCCTCTGCTGCTGTTTTTGCAATATCTAGGTGTCTGGGCATTGCAGTAGTTGAAACTGTATGGGCTTTTAAAAAAAAAAATGTGTGAAAGAATCTGAACACTAGAAGACGTTTTGTCTGTTGCGACTGCAAGAGGGTTAAGGAGAACCTTTAAAACAGCTTTTCTGCCCCTCAGCTTCAGCAAGGGGGCATCGGTGCTTTGGGGGTTTCCAGGATTATACGGGCTGTTGAAACAATACAACATTGAAGTTCTGTTTGTTTTTGAGGACGACTTAGACAAGAGCAAGTACTGTGCCTGTGGCCATCTATACAGGCTGTTGAAACAATACAACATTGAAGTTCTGTTTGTTTTTCTGTACAAGAGCATGTACTGCAGTCACCTGTACGGGCTGTTGAAATAATACAACATTGAAGTTCTGTTGGTTTTCCAGGTGTTTTTTGAGGAGGACGTAGACAAGAGCAAGTACTGTGACCATCTATACAGGCTGTTGAAATAATACAACATTGAAGTTCTGTTGGTTTTCCAGGTGTTTTTTGAGGAGGACGTAGACAAGAGCAAGTACTGTGACCATCTATACAGGCTGTTGACACAATACAACATTGAAGTTCTGTTGGTTTTCCAGGTGTTTTTTGAGGAGGACGTAGACAAGAGCAAGTACTGCGGCCATCTACAGGGAAACCCATTTAGTACGAGTACGGTTTAAACGAGAGCCCGTGTTTAACGAGTGGTTTCAAAATTCCCGACCACAAGCCTTCTTTTTCCTTGTTAAATAATTCTGCATACAACGAGCTCGCTACAACGAGCAACTTGCATATAACGTACAATTTATTGACTCCCAAAGTCAAGCTTTTATGCAAAAACTACGCGGTTAGAACGAGAACGCACTTACAACCACACCGCCATCCCAAAGTCAAGCTTTCTTGCATTGCACAACTACCTGGCTAGAACGAGAACACACTGACAACAACATCGCCATCTTGACTGACCCCTCGATATGTAAGCGGCATTCTGATTGGCCGATATAACAACTTGGGTGTCTGCAGCGCAAGCAGACGACACTGGACTCACTCTTTGCGCACTGATCTTGTGACTTCCGGGAAATTTTAACTTTCTCTTAAAGCGCGTGTGTGGATTTTATGTTTTTGATGTTATCGTGTGTTAATAAACTGTTTTAAAGTGTATGTAATCGGCATTAAAAACCATATGGATACAGGATACTGGGCTTACAACCATGCTTTGTTGGGTAAGTGTGTTGTTTCCGTTTTTCTGTCTTTTTCACACTTTACCAACACGCACATCACAGTAGATGTGAGGACCGATTGATAGATTCGTCAGGGTTGCCAAAATCGATAAAATGGTTTGAACGAGCAATGCTTACAACGAGTAAATTGGCCCTCTCCCCTGGAATTCGTACTAAACGGGTTTCACTGTATACAGGCTGTTGACACAATACAACATTGAAGTTCTGTTGGTTTTCCAGGTGTTTTTTGAGGACGACGTAGACAAGAGCAAGTACTGTGACCATCTATACAGGCTGTTGACACAATACAACATTGAAGTTCTGTTGGTTTTCCAGGTGTTTTTTGAGGAGGACGTAGACAAGAGCAAGTACTGCGGCCATCTGTACGGGCTGGGCACGGCCTTTGTGTCCAACGGGGTGGCAGTAGATGGCGCCACCAACCCTAACGAGGACCCAGCCAATGCCGCCGCGGGCGGGGCTGTGGGCGGAACGCCCAACTTCTCGTGATCAACGACCAGCCTGGACTTGGATCGCCATTTTCATGGTCTTTTTTTTTGGGGGGGGGGGGGGGGGGGGGGGGGGGGGGCACTGGGTTTTTTTTTACACAAAAGGTGGAAGAGGTGGTCATTTTCATGGTTATTTTGTCATTTTAGGGGTGGGTGGGAGGTTTTAATCTGCTGTTGTTTCAACAGGCGGAAAACCGCCTAACTTTTCATGACCACCTTCTCATGGTTGATAATCCCCCCAAGACTTTTAAAATCATCAAGTCCTGGTCATTTTGTTTTAGTCAAGGTTCATTGGTTGGGGTGGGGTTTTATCTGCTGTTATTGTAAAAGGGGTGAAGAGGGGGACGCTCTGCTTCTCATGATCACCAATCAACCAGGACTTTTCAAAGCATCATCCTGCCATCATTTTGGTTAAGGTTGGGTTTTTTTGGGGGAGGGAGTTGGGGGGATAGTGTAAGGGGGTGTCTTTATCTGCTGTCATTAAAAGGCTGACGAGGGGGAAACGACTGCCTTCTCACCATCAGTCAACAAACATCGAGAACTTCTTCATTCTTGTGGTCATACTGGGTGGTGGGTTTTTTGGAGGGGGATAGTTGGGGTGGTGGTGGTGGTGAGGGGTAGACCTAAGGTCTTTTGTCTACTCTCACTAACAGGCTGCAGAGCGGGACGGGATCAGTGACCAAACAGTCCATGACTAGTAGTTATCATTTGGTTTCAAAATTTTTTTCACCATGTGTTCATTTTGTTTTGTTTTGTAAAAAAAGCATTGTGTCACTGTTTCATTTTTTTTCCAATCAATTTTGCATCAATGTCTTTTTATTGTTTGTTGGTCTGTCGTCGTCTAGCTGTTCATTTTGTTTGTTTGTCATTTTTGTGTCTGTGTGGTTGTTTTTTTTGTTTTGTTTTTTTGGTGAGAGTTCTGCTGTCACTAAAATTGACAAAAGGGGGGGTGGGGGGTGGAAGAGGGGCTAGGGGAAGGTGCTAGACAGTCATAAATGGGATTCAATGTGAATTTGCTTAGGGGACACACACACTGCAGCTTGGAGTTGAATGGAGATCCAGTCCACATGCATATTATGTTCAGTCATAACATTAGAAGACCCATCAAGAACACGTTTAAAAAAAATTTGATCCACTTAATTTTTGTAGGCTCACAGCAGCATTAAACAGTAATAACCCTACAGATTACTACAAACACGTTGCCATTTTGCATCCGGTTTGCACAGATTCACTGTTATTCTCTACACAATGAGATGGAACATGCACAACAATAATAACAACAAAAATTTGCTGGTTTTATAATTCATCCCTGTGTGTACAAATTGTTGTCGGCGTGTTTGCAGTGTGTATCTGTGCGTGTACGTGTTGGGAAAGAGAAAGAACAGAGTGAGTGAGTGAGTGTGCTGAGACTTAGAATGTGTGAGCCTTTTTGTTCATAACATTGTCTCCTTTTTTGTTTTTTAACGTTTATTAAGTTTGTGGTATCTTTTTTGCCGACAATTAGATTGATTCATTTAAAAGTAGAGAGAGGTTTGTAGAAGGGATAGGCGAGGCTAGATTTTGCTTCAAGTGTTCAGAACTAGGAATACGGGTAGGGAACAAGACTGGGCGTTTCTTCAGGTGGGTTAAAAAAAATGTGGATAGAAATTCTGAAATATAGATTAGGATATAAATTTACATTGTTAGCATTGCGAAATTGCACCCTGTAAAGGGATGGAGATCTAAGAGGTTTCTTGACGGAGACTGGACAAGGATGATTATTTCTTTATTTGATAGTGCCCCCCCCCTCTCTACACCGTCTTCAGGAAAGGCTGGAAATTGATTAACATTATGGCGCCCTCGCTTTCTGGACCGTTGGACACAAAGTGTTGCACCAACCTGGTTTTCGCAGCTCAGGACCCCACCCCACAAAATGACAGAGAAATGTATCACTTTAGGATGATGACCGTTGTCTGGGTTCATTTCAGGCATGAAGTTGTTTTGCTCTTTTATTTTTAGAGGTGCTCGTGAAAGATTTGCCATTTTGAAGAGATGTTGCTACTACTACTACTAATAACAGTAATGGGGTTTTTCCTTCATGCCATACTTTTAAAATTTAATAACTAAACAGCCTGTTAAACTTAACTAATTTTGCCGAAATAAAGAAACAAAACAAAACAAAGTTGTTCAATCGATGTTTACCCTTTTAAAAATTACAACCTACTTTGATTTGCTTTAAACGAGGAGCTTGAAACGTATTAAGATTTAATCCATTTAATTTAAATTGATCCTAATAATACCCTTTTCATTGTTTACAATATTCAAGAGACATTTTGTTGAGGTTTTTTTTTTAGTTAAGCAAGCAACATCTTCAAATGTTTCTAAAGTTGAATTTTTCTCTCATTTTGTGTGGGGAGGTCAGGCTTTTATAAAGCCACAGTTGCAAATAGCTCGCTTAAACATGTCCGTGGTCGCTTTGAAACTGGACTCGACATGGGCACAAGAAAGTTAACTCCTAAGTTCACCATGTACACTATATACGATTTGATTCACTACGATACCATTTTTGTTTACATTTGTGAGGCATGACTGACGTGGAATTCTACTGTCTCAATAAATCTACTAGTTATGTTCACTATATTTGTAGTCTCCTGTACACGAATCTGATAAAATATTTTATTTTTGTATTCATGTATTTAGGAGTATAGTGAACGAAAATAGTACAGTTATTTTTAGACGGAAGTATTTCACATGAATCATGACTCGCAGACATCGTCTCAATCGTATCGTATTGGGGTCAAATGGTATGCAGTGTGGCAGGTCCCTAACTGATGGGTGCACGTCCATCCCACACTTGGCACAATGGCTTCTGAACTGGACTGGTGAACTGGACTGGTGACACTCACAAAGTTCTTCTAAGGCTCGGACTGTTGCTTTAACCCTTTCGCTGCCAACCATTTTATAGCCAACATTTTCAATTAAACTTACATGGATGCTCCTTCTTGCAGGATGTCCTGAACCTGAATTGCAGGATTTTTAAATTGCCTAGAGGCGGTGTCGCCGGATTATGAGAATTTGAGAAGCAACGATTTTCTTACACACACACACACACACATGTCCAATAAAATGGACCTATATAATCATTTGCTATGTTCAAAGGAATGTAGCACTTGTACTAGTCTAGAGGGGTGAAAAAAGAGCAGGAAATGTGTGTGTGCGTGCTTTTTGACATTTCCCAGGAGCACCCATGAACTTATGTGGGTAGAAAACAGATGTTGCTTGCAACATTGGGGATTCCTCTGTGACATGTTTAATGTAAGGTCTATCATTATTTCCCCAAATTTAGAACACATGATCATTGGATAACAGACCCTGATTGTAAGGCTTTTCATGACATGGGTGTTAAACCATTGTGGTGCAGAAATGCGACATTGGCGGTGAAAGGGTTTTAAGGAATTTTTTAACTTCCGTACAAGGGGTTTGCAAACAACATTGTAAAATGACACATTAAATAAAAATGTAACGGGGGAAAAAGTTAACACGCAAAAGAAAATGGAGGATCGTTTTAATTATTTCTGACAAGTTCTGGTCAGAAACGGGAAAAAAGCATGGGATTTTTATTTATATTTATTTGTATGTTTTAACGATCTCGTAGTAGCAAGATTGACAGCTATGATTCTCCTTCAAGCCGAATCCTTGGGTTTCACTGCTGACGTGTACACAAGTAAAAAAAAATAATTTGTGAACTCCTTAATTTAGGTGGGTTTTTTTAAAAGTGAGACGTTCTATAAATTATTCCTCAGATGTTAGTGTTGAATGGGTTACAAATAAGTTTTAATTTTTTAATTTTTTATTGAACCCTTTTTTTTTACAAATAGCACACAAACACACTAAATGATGTCAACTTATGGCAATATTAACAGTAATGAATAACAGTATGTAATAGTAGTAGCAGAATCAAGTGTATTAATAAGACACTGTTCATAGAATTTAGCAGTTTTACGCAGGAGGATGTAAAAAAACTAAATGAAAGCATTTTGTTTTACAAAAAATTGAATGTGTTTTTGTCGGCAATATTGATTTGAATCGGTAATGCGGCTAGTAGTGCTCCTTTCTGAAGCTAAGAATAATGGCTGAACAAAAAAAACAAGAAGGATCCCCATGGTTTGGACATTACTGAATCTTTACCTGTGAACTTTTCTGATTTTACTTACTTTTCGTTTAACAGTAGGGCACCTGGTGTATGGAAGCGGCAGGAGAGCATTACCCCAAAAAGAGGGCTCTAAAAAACATAAGCATTGATCAGAAATTACTTGGTATCTTATTGGAGCTTTAGTGGTATGACGTGTGTTTTGATCAAGTTCGAACAAAGCCTGTCTCATCTTTGAATGGTACCTATGTTTTCTGAAATCTTTGGGTTTTAGTTTGATGTTTTTTTAGAGGTTGAAAAACTATTCTGACTAATGGTCAAAATGCGTGGTTTTTATACTGGGTTTTTTAGACAGAAGTAAATGGAGGTTTCATGCTTACATTACTGCTGTTAATTGTCTCTCTCTCTTTTGTTTTTTAAATCGAGCGATAAAACACACCGATCTCCTACCAAGTAGTAACTGAATTCTTGTAGCTTTATATTTTTGAAAATGGTGTTAAAAGTTTTGAAAACTGCAGCATCTAGATTGTGTTTTCTTCTTTAAAAGAAAATAAATAGAAGTGTTCATTGGAAATAAGTGGTTATTACGGGCTGCTGAATAATTAAAAATTATTTTTTTTACATGATCATTTTATGTTGAGGAGTAAAGGCAACGTTCAGAAATTATTAATTTTTAAATTTTGATGGGAGTCTAGAAAAGAAAAGAAATACATTTTCTCATTGTTGTTTCTATTATTATCAATATTGTTCAGATTCCCCTCTATTCTTTAGTATTGCTATTATTAGCCCTTCGTCATTTTGCATGTTTTATTCAAATGTGTGAAGGTGATGAGCAGACATGCAGGTATGAGCTGGATGCGTGAAAGACGATGTCAAGATTTCTGCCGAGTGCTTGTGCAAGAAAGGGTGTGCATGTTTTTGTTTACATTGAATACTCTAGCTTGAGTGGATAGTTATACGAGATGAATGATTAATTTTTTTATTAGTAAATTTTAAGTTTCTATGAATAAAGGTATGTAAAAAAAAAATACTATGTGAGATGTGTTAACAGGTTTCACCACTGGCAGCACCTGAGAAAAATCCTTGATGGAAAATGAGAGTGAAAGAACAGCGAAGAGAGTGCGTGTACTGTATTTTTCAGACTATAAGGCGCACCGCCCAAATTTACGCAAAATTCAGATTTTGTTACTACACTTTCTTACTATTTTATTACTATTAATATTAGTCATATTATAAGCATGGGTGCCGCTCTTTCAGTTTTACACTGATTTCAGTATTTTTGATTTTACCAAAAACTGAACTTGTGTTTTTATAATTCATCAAAAAAGAAAAGAAAAAAAGACAAGCGATTTGGGGCGTTTTGGACTTGGTTCTATCTTGGAAGTTTACAAAGGCAATGTAATAATTTTGCAAGGCTTATCAGACTCAAACTGTATCATTTTAACTGTCGTTATCTCTCTTAACTTGCCCCCCTGAATCATCTGACGGGGCTCTGCCTCTGTACCCTGTCAGGGCCATGGGTCCCTGGAGCCCTGCCTTTCATTTGTTTTCATTTTGGGGAGTTGCACCCATGTATAAGGCATAAGGGTTTCAGTCTGTGAAAATAGTATCGCCTTATAGTCAGAAAAATACGGTATTCTTGTTCATATTGTCAACATTTTGGTCATGTATGTTTATTTTACTTGTAAAGTGTGTTTGTCCTGAATATATCACAAATCATGACAGATTCTGTTTTTAAAAATGTTTAATGCATAATATAGGAACTACACATTGTAAGGCAGAGTAGCCGATATCACAGGCGCAGATCTGTCACTTCACAAGCAGAAAATAAAACGCAAAACAAGCAGAAAGAAAAAGCGTGGCAAACTATCAAACGGTCTTACAATAAGAGAATAATTCTTGTGTTGAAACCTAAATACATGCACGGAAAACTGACGATGTGGATGGCATGCCAGGATCTGTGGGAAGACGGGCTCTCTATCTGCACTCCCTCTGGTGGCTGAAGAGGCCGATATACTTGAAGAGCAGGTTCCAGTGCAGCTTGGCCAGACAACTGCTGGGGCCTGGGCTGTGGACTTTTCCTTCCGTCTCAGACGTTTATCATTGGCGGTGCGACTTCTTTTTCAAATTTTTTTACTGGCTCTTTTGATGGTGTGGCACCATCTACATCTTCCTGCTGCCAGGTTTGAATCAGGATTCCAACCAAGGAGAGCTGCTTCTTGGGCTGGTGTTTGTACCGTTTCCTCGGGGCAGCTCAGTCACGATTTCCTTCCCTCAGTTAGTTCTCCAAAGAAAACAGCTTTGGGCATCCATGAGACCTCCATCCTTGCGACGTGTCCGGCCCAACGCAGCTGTTACTGATGAGGCTCTATGATGAACCTTGATCAAAATACCACTCTCAAAAACACAACACACACATGCAAAAAAAGTTACCCTAAGCTTGTAAACAAGAATAAAGATGCTATAAAAAAAAGAAGGAACAAACTTATCCACAATAAAATGAGCAATTGAAAGGTGGCAGTTTATCTCGAAGGCTAAGCTTTTGTTACAAGAAGAATCCGCTACAAAGGAAGAGGTGTAGAAGAGAAATCATAGAAACCAAGTCACCAAATAAATAAGCAAGCCATGTACAAAATACACACCCCAACTGCTATTGCTATTATATGTTCATGCTCGCATATGCACGCTCAACAGAATCTTAAACTGTGGCTTTGGGGATAAAGGTGGGTGAAGAACAATGGAAGATGGGTAGGGTGGAGCAGAATTTTTGTGTGGAAAAATGCATCACAACTTCAGGCTTCTTCTTCTGCGTTCCCAGACAACTTACAGGCTAAATGCATTAGCTACAGGCCACGAGATCAGAGTGGTAAAATGCAAGTTACAATATATATCACAGCTAGTATGAAACAACATTCACTATGTAACGAGACAGAGCATTTACAACATCCATGTTCAATGATGATAATATAATATAATGAGGAACATTTACATACTTCCAATTCATTATCTTAACAACATACACAATCATATATTTTCTCTTTTCTAAAAATAATTAACAATTGTTACATGCGCTTGGTTTATTTTGTTTCGTTCTTTTTGTTTTTAGGGTGAACGTATACCATTTTCATGGCAATAACAACAAAAAGGAATGAGAGAATTGTATTAATGCTGACAGCTAAGAGTTCGCCATCAGTAATAGTTAAAACCGATTTTCGCACAGTCTTGCATCCTGGTTTTAACAGTCAAACACCCAGAAATTGTCGCAGATTTAGTTTGAGTCGCCATTGATAGGGTTAATGTTGCAATAAAGAGTAACAGAACTTGCCACATTCGGCAGTGAGGTGGTCTGAAAGTTGATAGGGTTAATGTTGCAATAAAGAGTAACAGAACTTGCCACATTCGGCAGTGAGGTGGTCTGAAAGTTGATAGGGTTAATGTTGCAATAAAGAGTAACAGAACTTGCCACCTTCGGCAGTGAGGTGGTCTGAAAGCTGATAGGGTTAATGTTGCAATAAAGAGTAACAGAACTTGCCACATTCGGCAGTGAGGTGGTCTGAAAGTTGCTCAGCTGAAGTCAAGCAGTTAAGATTTGCATCAGTTCTTGCCAAAAGTTCTGTTAGTGTTTAGCGATTCTTTTTCCTTTCTAGTGCATCTGTCTGTGAAAATTATCAAGCAGTATGTATTACAGTGGAACCTCCCTTATAAGACCTTCAAAAATCACCCAAAATGAGGTCTTATAAGGGAGGGGTCTTATAAAGGAGGTAATTTTAATACTTACAAAGAAGGGCAATGTCTCAGAGAAGTAGGTCTTATGTGGGAGGGAGTCTTATAATGGGAGGTCTTATAAGGGAGGTTCCACTGTATCCGAGGTTGTGTGCAAATGGGAGTTAGGTAACAGTAAAAACGTACACAGTTCAACCCCTCCACCCTCCCAAAAGTTACACTTTAGTCTTCCAGGAACGTAAATTTAAATGCATGATAATGGATAAATACAATAACCAAAACCTCAGCCCTTAAACTTAACAAGATTCTGATTACATTGATCAAAAGTTAACATAACAATAACAAATAGTCTGATGCCAAATATACAATCTGCTTTCACAAAACACCAATAGTTAAATAAGGCATTGATAATTTTCTTCACTATACATTATCTTCTAGACATTCATATATCTATGATCTAAAATGGAAACACTTCACTTGCTCAATTATTACTGTGCTACCAGCAGTATGGAAGCTTACATACTAGTAAGACATGTTGAACCGCAATGGCCAAACTCAATTTCTTTTTTTTTAAAAGGCAGCATTTTCTTCACAGGTGAAAACAAAAATCAAAAAAATAATTCAGCGATGCTATCCCAAACCTTTACAGAATCTCTCGCCACACGTTTGGGTATGAATACGATCAGTAGAGAAGAGGAAGACGATGTCTAGTATAAAATAAGCATAAAAGAATGATGAAATGTTGAGCTTTGAATTCAATGCATCACCATAAAGCCTAGCCTTTCCTCATGTTGGGTTAGTAAATCTTTAGAAAGAACCAATTTAAACTAAGGACTTTATGCTTGGGTAAAGATGCGTTTTCCCATGTTGGGAATATAATTAATTTATATTCTCGC
>JAGGCT020001522.1:0-2500 GCA_017654935.2 Phymorhynchus buccinoides
TTGACACTTAGATGTTTTAGCATTGATTAGAAGAGTAATGAAATGCCTCCTTGTGTTTAACATTCTTTTGGCTTTTTACCTGTTACGGGTGATGTGTTTGAAAGGTAATTCAACAGCTGTTACAGGAGTAGCATTGCTTTCAGGAATGTCTACTGCATATGTGACCCAGCACCACGAAAGGGACATTGTCAAACTGACCATTCTGAGAAAATGTTACATTGGAAAACATCAGACAATTCTCTTTCTAATGATACAAAAACCATTCTTGTATCTTTTCCCGTTCCCGAGTTATGAGCATTTAAAGTTAGTAGGGTGAGCGTTGGCCATTTTGAGAAAACACAGTCTAAAGTCTACCTAGCTGTATAAAATGCATTGACCTACTCATTTTAAAACAGTTTTAAGACCATTTAGAGGCCATATTAAAGATTATCCTTTATAAACATGAAAGAAAAGATGTTAGAGAACACAAAAGATGATAGAGAATATATTCGTGTGATGCTGTCTTCATGAATGTGGTATTTTAAAGTGATTTCCTGCTATATCAAGCCTTTTTGGCCATGTTGGGGACTGATTCAGTGTTGTCCCTCTACAGTCTGGGGTTTTCAGAGGATTGGACTCCAGACCATTCTGATGCCTGCTGATCTGCATATCCCATCCACTTATTTCCTACGTTCTTTTACTTTATTTGCAGATTGTGGATGGGATTCCATACAGAAGTTTTCGTAAATGTGCACAGACTCTTACCCACTAAGCTGTCGTGAACCTCCTCTGATGTTTATGTGCATGTGCATGTGTGTGTGTGTGCGTGTGCATGTGCATGTTGTGTGTGTGTACAGGAGATGTTGGTGTCTAGGTGGGTGTCCTCACAGGAGAGAGAGAGCAAGGCGCTGGAGGATTTGCCCTGAGTCTACTGATGACGAAGATGATGATGATGAAGACAACAACGACAATGATGACGCTGCTGCTGATGATGATATTGATGATCACAATGACAATGAGGATGAGGATGATGACAACGACAATTTTGATGATGATGAAGAAGAGGATGATGAAAATTTTCATATGCATATGTGTGTGTGTTTATGTGCTGATGTGTGTGTGTGTGTGTGTGTGTGTGTGTGCGCTTGCGTATGTATGTGCATGTGCATGGGAGAACAAATAAATATTTGAGCAACTAAGAGAGTTTGTTCCTGGACTGAAAAAAAAAGTGGATATGTAAGTGTGTGATTGTTTCAAACGATGTTTAAATCTAATATGGACACTTTCCCCCTTTTTTTTTTATACTAGAGGTGGAGAGGGGTGGTGGTGAAGGAATGAGTGGAGGGAGGGAGGGGGGCATCTGTTTTTCTTGTTCTTGACATCTGCATGCTGATTATTCCAATATCTGTCTACAATGCCATTACACCAGAGAGGGTATACTCTGTGATTACACTTTATGCGTGTATGTTGAATGTTTGTGGAATAAAAATGGATAAAAAGTGATTATTTGTAATCATTTCACAGACAAATTCTATGAGAGGATGTGTTTGCTCATGAGTTTGTATGTCTGTTTGAAATTTGTTTACATGTTCACACACACGTGGATTACTTTTTGCTTTCACAATGCATGCAGGAACACACGCATATATGCACACACACACACACTCTCTCTCTCTGTGTGTTCCATCAGTGCTCATAAAAAAAATGCATCAAAGGCAAGCAGGCCTGCATTTTGCTCTCTCTCTTTTACACAGATGCATGCGTGAACACATGCTCGTATGCTTATGCACACACACACACACACACACACACACACACACGCATACACACACTTTATATACTAAGCATCACCCAAGGAATGCGATAGCAGGGATATCTTGAAGGAGTCTGACATCATTGGTTGTACACCCCTATTTATATTATTTGACAATCGTCAATCAAGGAGTCTTCTTCTTCTTCGATTGCTCAGACAGTTTCCTGTCAATTATTAGCGCAGATGCGTCATGCTGCCGTAATGCGCCTAAGTAAGAAATAATTAGGCCCAGCATGTCCGATTTCGGCTGTAGGAAATCTTTTTGAAAGTGTTTCTTGAAAAAATGCAGGAGAATGGACCGGCAAGGCGAGAAAGATAGTAGATGACAGCATGCAAAGGGAAAAGGCAGAGTCCGCAAAGAGAGTGACAGATGAGACAAAGTTACAAGCACAGAACTTCCAGAAGGTAGGGGAACTATTTATACAACAGATCCCCCGGTATCCCCACGGGTGGGGGCAATCAAGGAGTGTCGTGTGAGATGCATACAGAAGGCACCAATAGTAAAGTGAATGCAAAGCGAAGCGAGCAGGGCATAGCCATGCAGCTCGCTGGAGGAATTCAAAGCCCGGATCTAACCCTCTCCTCCTCTCCCCTCCCCCCTTCCCCTGTCCCAAACCCAACCCAACCTTCCCTGCTTCCCACCCCCACCCCCCATACGCTCGCCCCCCCTCCCCCTTCCCCCCTCCCCCCTTCCCCCCTCCCCCTTCC
>JAGGCT020001522.1:7500-20000 GCA_017654935.2 Phymorhynchus buccinoides
CGCGCGTTTCTAAATCGATTCGCTGCCGGTTTGGCACATCGATAGTTACCGTCCCCGGTCATCTACCTTCCAAATTCGAAGGCAATCGGCCCAGAAACGCCGGAGATACGGGCGCCGAGAGGCCGGCGGATGCGCGTTTCGCGCATTTGCGAAACCGCGCAAATGATACGGCCGCTTCGGTTGCCGTTACCATCGCCCCGTTAGGGATCACAGCAAATTTGAAGCGATTCGGTCGAAAAACGGCGGAGTTATAAGGCCCGTTTTGTGTTTCAGACACACACGCAGACACACACACACACGGACAGTTGGCTTTTTACTATATGATGATGATGATGATGATAAAGTTCTTAATTATTATTTCTTTATTTACTTCTATTTACAGGACCGGATCACAGACTTTTGAAGGGGGGGGGGGGGGGTGCTTGAAACAAGTTTTTTTAGGCTGGGGTCCAGGGGATGCCTAGGCCCCTTTGGGGTCCAGGTGCAAAGCTCTGGGTTAGGGGCGAAGCCCCCCGGCCGAAAACGAGTTTTCAACATTTTAAAACTGTTTTGTGGCATCTCCTGTGAGCTCAGAACAGAACTTCTTAAGAGCGTTGACAACCGAGGGGGGGTGCTGCAGCACCCAAAGCACCCCCCCCTAGATCCGGCCCTGTAATTGAATTTATCTATCTATTGTTTGTTTCTTTCTTTCTGTTGTGTCTCGGCGCTGCGTGGTGGCCTTTTTTCTTCTTTTTTTCTCTCCATTATATCAGCAAATATCTTCAACCTGATGAAGTTGGCTGATTGACTTGAAGAAGAAGAACAAGAGATGTAGCAAAGCAAAAGCCACCATTGAAGCGAGATAACCATGTGTAGGACTAGTCAAAATCCTGGCAGCGTGACCTCCCATGCTACTTAGCATTTTGACGCGGATGGAGGAAAAAAAGGAGTCGGATTTTCGGTGAACAACCTGCAAATGAACTTTAGAGGATTGCGCTTCAGGTAAGCATTATTTTTTGCTTAAAGCCATGAAATCTCTAAAGTCACGGGCCAACGAACTATTTTGCTGTAGATCTTTACGGCAACAATGATATATTCATATGCTTTGATTATGCTATGATTTTGGACGCCAATTTCAGAATTTGGTTGTGCCAGAGCCAGAAAATATGCTTCTGGCAGAAGCATAGTATTTTTGTTGTGTGTCTTCAGCCAAGCCGAAAGATCTGAAACGGCAAAGGTGTGTACAGACCAAGCTCTTTGCTCTGCAAAACATGCTGGTTGATAATTATTAAGTTCATACTCCATAGGACGTGATAGTAGTAATAGTAGGCTAGTAGTAGTAGGGGCGCTGTCGCATGAAAATAGGTAGCTCGTAAAAATAAGTAGCTCGCTACCTATGACAGTGTGTATTTGCGACATTGAGCATGAATCACAAATTTCACTTTTTTCTAGGGTTAGGGATAGGGTTAGGGTTAGGGTTAGTTAAATGGTTAAAGTACAGAAAAAGTGAAATTTGTGGTTGTCGCAAATACAGACTCATAGTAGCGAGCTACTTATTTTTACGAGCTACCTATTTTCATGCGACAGGGGCTAAATAAGCCGTCAAGCTTTTTGGCAGTCCCTTCGTTTCATCAAACTTGAATGTTTCTTTGATCAAGGTGTAATACGGTTGAATTTTCCTATCATGCAATTTTAATCAATGCTGCTTGTCGCAGCCAAAATCGTCGCTCGTTCAAATCTGTCGCCCGCTACTATGAGAGTGTGTATTTGCGACATTGAGCATGAACCACAAATTTCACTTTTTTCTAGGATTAGGGTTAGGTAAATGATTCAAGTAAAGAAAGTGAAATTTGTGGTTGTCGCAAATACACACTCTCATAGTACTAGCGGGCGACAGATTTGAACGAGCGATGATTTTGGCTGCAACACTGCTAAATATATTTATAAAATTTGGATGATTATCCGGTAAAGGTCAAGATGTGCCACCCCCCTGCATTTCTCGGTTAATTCCATTTTCCCGTTTTTGCCTTTCTTACCAAACATAAAGCTGTATTTTATTAACCTTTTTAGCTAATAACCTTTTTGGAATACTAACCCTATCCCTAGGCCATTATCTAATGGGATTATCCCCCCCCCCCCCCCCCCCCCAATGTATTGCAGTACACGGTGCCATTTGTCACAGTCGTGGTTCATTGTGTTTTTCCGTCTTATAGGGAGGGTAGGGTTAGGGATAGGGTTAGGGATAGGGTTAGTATTCCAAAAAGGTTATTAGCTAAAAAGGTTAATAAAATACAGCTTTATCATATGTTTGGTAAGAAAGGCAAAAACGGAAAATTGCAATTAACCGAGAAATGGGGGGGGGGGGGGGGGGGGGGGGGGGGGGCACATCTTTACCTTTACTGATTATCCAGACGACTTTTGAATGTATTAGTAATAGTATTGGGTGCACATTTTAGATCCATTGGTAAATCATTCCATAGGTTAGCAATTCTGTTAGTGAAACAATATTTTCTAATGTTAGTGTTATATCACTTAATAAAAACCTTATATATATGAATTCCTTGTTCTATCATATTGTACAGATGTAAAGAAATCATCCCATGACAAATCAACATGACCATTAAATATTTTATATGCTTCAATCAGGTCTCCCCTGACTCTTCAGCCTTTAAGTTAAATGAGTTTAAGGGAATAGAGATTAAGATAAGGAAGTCTGTTTTCATAATTCATATTTCTGCATTTCTTAACAAGCTTTGAAGCCCTTCGTTGAACTTTTTCAATAGCTACTGATTGATATTTATATTTAGGATACCATATATTGTTGCCATACTCTAAATGTGGCCTTACTAGTGCTTTATATAGTTTGGTAAATATACATGTCATAATCAATATGAATAAATGTTCTTTTAATTAACCGTATAATTTTGTTTGCTTTATTTATGCAACTTTGGATATGTGCATCAAAAGACAAATCTTTATCAAATATAACTCCCAAATCCTTCTCCTTCTCACATGTTATTAATGAAACAGGGACATCGTTCTTATTCATAGTATAATCTTTGTTTGGATTTTTCCTACCAGCGTGCATAACCTTGCATTTATCTGTATTAAAATTTAATTTCCATTTATTAGTCCAATCCTGTAGATTGTTTAAATCTTGCTGAAGTAATTGACAGTTGCATGATTTGCTAAACATTTTTGCATCAGCAAATATTCTACATGGAGATTCTACACACTCCGGAAGATCGTTAATAAAAATAGTAAAAAGAATATGGCCAAGGATGCTACCCTGAGGGAATCCACTGAGTACATTGGCTACCGATGAATATTTGTCTCCAACCCTAACCTTTTGAGCTCTATTGGTTAAAAAGTCCTTAATCCAATTATATACATTTCCAACTATGCCATAAAGACTTAACTTTCATTAATAATCTATTATGTGGTATCAAATGCCTTTCTAAAGTCTAAATAAATTATGTCCACTGGTGATAGGTGAAGACTAAAGCCAGTAAAGGTAAAGATGTGCCCCCCCCGCCCTCTTACATTTCTCAGCTCTCTCCACATTTTCACACCTGCCTTACCAAACATTAAGCTGTATCTTATGAACTTTTTGAGCTAATTATATTTGATGAATAATTAATTGCAGTCATGATAAAGGCCATTATCTAATAGGACCCCCCACCCCCTATGTAGTGCACTGTGCAGTACACACAACAGCTGCGGAGCTTCGTTGTACAAAGGTTGACAGCTCTAGGCTGTGGTTATGAATCTGTGACCTGCAGCCCCCAGGCTATGGTTAACACTATTGTGACTGACGCTGCCTCAGCCTATTCTCCGTGCAGGCCCAGCCCTGCCGCGACCCTCTTTATAGAAATTGGGTGGTTGTAAACAAACGTGTCTTACGAAGCTGAATGATGTCCTTTTGCAACCAAATTTTGTATACTTACTGAAAAAAGGCTGCCAAATTCGTCGGTATATTTTTTAAGTTGATAGGAATAACGCTTTTTACATGCCGACTTGAAAAATGGGGGAAAACGGGGGAAAACGACACCCCCTGCCGCCACCCCTACCACGACCAACACTCTCAGTCTCTTGACTTGTACTAGTACTACTAGACACACTAGCTTCGTTTTCATGCTCCTCCTTGCTACTTTCATCACTTTCTGAGTCTGAAAACGAGTAATTTGGATTGTTATCATCAGGTTCATCCAAATCCATAATGTGGAGAATCTCCTCTCTCGTTAGACCACGATGGTTTGGCATTTTCGTTTGTAATTGGTGTCAAATCGGCGATTGAACACAAAGAAATGGAAGAAAACGGAAGTGAGCTTAAGGGGAAACTACTCGTGAAAGTAAGGAAAACTGTGGTCAAGAGTTTTGCATGAGTTTTCTACCTTATACCATTGGGCGACTTTAAACGCGGCCCGACAGTGCGTGATGTTCAAGGGCCGCGACTCCAAACGCGGCCCGCCGTCAATGTGTTAAGATGCTAAGTCATGGTGTGGCATTCTCAAAATGGATTTGTTCTCAACTTGTCTGCGCATGTGTGAAGAGATAGGGATATGTTTAGGGTTAGGGATAGGTTTAGGGTCAATTTAGTGTCAAATACACAAAACATAAAATTTGATGGTACGTCATGATCGATATTGCACATGTTGAGAACAAATCCATTTTGAGAATGCCACAATAGGACGTCCAACTGTGCGCAAGTGTGCTAAAAAACTTACTAAAATTGACTCTAACATGTTCTTTATTTTAACCAAAGTGCCCCCCCCCACCCCCCCACCCCCTGTGAGGACAAATGTCATTCAGACAACACTGACAAACTTGTATCCTATTGACTTCTGCAACAGTGCAAGCACCAGGATATTTTAATTTTCTTGTTCCAGGATAGTTTGTCCTATCACTTTACCAATGCCATCCTCCGTGCATCACTGTATCATGTTATAAATGTGTATTATTCCACACGACTACTAACTGGGTCCGCTGTGTTTCTCAGAGTATGAGTGCAGAGACACTGGCCAGCCCTCAGGAGACAGGTGACGAAGGTACCAACAATGGATCCGACTCCAAGCCCTCGACCAATGGGAACACCGCTGAAGGCAAAGGCACCAACGACGACGACAAACCAACGCCGAAACCCAGCCAGTCAGCGGTGCAGGTCATCACGCGCTTCATGTGCAAGTTCTGCGGGAAGCAGTTCATCCGCCGCGCGGACATGGACGCGCACGCCCTGCTTCACGACGAGGAGCGACCACCGTTGACGTGCGGCGTGTGCGGCAAGGTGTACAACACGCGCTCCAAGCTCCAGAGACACGTGCGTGTGCACAGTGGGGAGCGCCCCTTCCCCTGCAGCGTGTGTGGGAAGCGCTTCCCCCGGTCGGACCACGTCAAGCAGCACATGAGAGTGCACGCCAGGCTGTCGGGCGAGGACGTTGTTGTGACGAGCGTGCCTCTGGGACTGACCCACAAATCCCACTGCAGGCTGTGCGGGGTGAAGTTCGAGGACAGGTCGGAGCTGGGCAAGCATTTGTTGACCCACGGGTTCAACAAACTCCACTCGTGCATCTACTGCGGCGAGGTGTTTGAGTGCAACGAGAAACTGAAGAAGCACAAGCAGACCCACGAGAACCCGCGCCTGGAGGAGTACCTCCCCGTGCTCACCATCCCAGACCCCAGCATGAGCAGCAAGAACGGTGCCTCTGCCTCTTTTTCCAAAAACGCCGTAAACAAAAGGAAGCCGGGTCGACCCAAGGGGTCCAAAACGGTCAACCACCGACGCCGGAAGGAAATAGCGCGGCTGGGCTTCTCCAAGTTCAAAATCACGCGTCGCTCGGGCTCGGAAGCGTGGCAGACGGTGGCTCCGGTGTTGAAGACGGAAGAGACGGAGTCCCCCAATCGGTCAGCATCGACATCGTCAGACCATTCCATGCCCATTCTGGAACGCATGTTGCTAGACAACCGGCACCACACCGTCATCAAGCTGGAGAAGGATGACGACGATGACTTCGTCGATAACAACAGCCACACGGCCAAGACTAAAAGCGAAGAAAACTCGGAGGACGCTCCTCCTCAGATGTCCATCTCCGCTTGTTACTCTTTAGCCGAGGGTCAGGACAACAGCGACATTCCCGACATTGACGAGATCCGCGCTTCTACTCTTTTGGAGGGAAGCAATATGATCATGCTTCCCGCTGAGGGAGACTTAAAAATAGACGAAGACGACGACGATGAAGACGATGATGATGATGATGACAGCTCAAATTCCGGGGAGGAGAAGGAGAAAGAGGGGTCATCGGAGGCGCCGCATACAACTTCTGTATGCGCAGTGACTGCGACACGCAGTGTGGGCGGGGCGGGGGGTCGAACCCAAACCACGCAGGTCAGCTTCATCCGGCCCAAAGTGCTGCCCGCTACTGCCACCGCCACCCTGATGACACTGCAGCAACAGGTGAGTGTGTGCAGCAGCTAAAGGGTTAAGCTTAGTTAACTCATTCACATCGCAACGATTTTGAATTATTCAAAAAAACTCACAAGTCACTCCAGTCATACACACAAACAAAACATACATAAACAAAAGGAGAAATGAAAGAAGATTACGGGTTTTTACTTCAGGTTTAGACATAGGGAAGTGGTAGATCAGACTCTTTTATATAGACTTTAAATAGAAAAACTACACCACTACAAAAGCAAAGTCAAAGTCAAAATTGTGGTCTAAGGGAGCGAAGCGAGTTTAGAAGTGACTAAGATAATTATTGTGTCCTCACAGATTTACTTCCCTTGAACTTGAAGCAAAGGCATCAAATTGACAGTTATCTATTGATTATGGACATATATGTCCGGAACGACTTGAATGAGTTAAAGGATTTATGTGTGAAGTTGATGTGTTTTTAAAAAAAACCCCACCAGAATCCTAAAGTATTAATAAGAAAGCTGTGACAGTGTGTGTGTGTGTACAGGCAAAGCCCCCCACCCCCCTCCCCCACCCCCAGTGTTGTGTGCACGTTATGTAACTACAATACATGCAAGCATGCAAGTTTCTTTCGAAGAAACCAGCATAAACAAAAAACAAAACAAAACAACAAACAGACCAAAATGGTAGGAGTCTGCTCTTAAAGATCACCAGATCATGTGTCAAAATCATGGGTTTCACGGGTTTTCCCTCTTATAGCTGGTAAGAAATCTTGTTTTGACCAGGTTTGGCTGCCATTAAAATGCTCCCAAATTCAAAGCGAAACATCATTTTAAAGAGCAGCCTCAATTTGAAATTGGGGGCATGTGTATGTGGGTCACAGCTACCCAGAAAAAAACAAGGGACTTAATCGTGGTGCGTCGGTGTGTCTTTAACATTCTCCAAACTGTTGGTCCCTGGAAATGGCATGGAAGGACAAAACTGGAGAATGAATGTCAGATCCAGTGGTGATAGATCAACCTGTAGGTTTTGGGGTCTGGTTGACAGGTATATTTATAGAAAAGGTTATAAAGCCTTTCCCCTTTTTTTACTCCAATATGTCATTCCTTCTTCAAATGATATGTATTTGATCACTATTATTAGGTTTTCCCTCAGACGGCTCTGGCAGCTTCTTCTTCTTCCTCCATCACCACCACCACTACCTTGACAGCCACCACCACCACCATCACCACCCGCCCCACCATCAGCCTCCTGCCCAACGTGCTGGCCTTCCGCACCCACCCCCTCCTCACCACCCCCCACCCTCAGCCTCACCCCCCACGCCGTGCAACCCACGGTGACAGGCGGTTTGTACAACAACCCCACCGCCCGTCTCTACAACCCCCTGGGGAACTTCCCCGCTCTCCCTCCTGCCCCCATCACCCCCTCCCCCAGCCCTGCGACTACAGTGTTTAGCAACCCGCCGGTCTTGGAGACGTTCCCTTCGGGCCGGAAGATGATGCGGTGCCAGCACTGCTGCATCTGGTTCGAGGACAGCGCCCTGGGTCTCCTGCACCAGAGCCTGCACTCCGCCGACGACAGCGACCCCTTCACCTGCAAGAAGTGTCTGAAGCGCCTCGGGAACCGCCTGGAGTTCACCGCTCACATCATCTGGCATCTGGATCCCACTATGGAGGAAAACTCCGCTTTGTGAGTTATGATAATGGTGATTGTGTTGGTGGGTGTTTTTTTAGAAGAAGAACTTTTGTTTGGAATCGGAGTGAACAAAACTCTGCTTTGTGAGTTATGAATATATGGCGATTGTTTTGGCGGTTTCTTTTTGAGAAGAACTTTTTGGTTTAGAGTTGCGGGTGAACAAAACCTCTTTTTGGAGTCATGAGTGAAAGAAACCCCCCACTACCTTGTGAGTTATGAAACTGGTGGCTTGCCTTGGACTTTGAGGGAAGTTTCTTGTTCGCTGTGGCTTTGAATCTAATGGAAATGAAAGGCTGTGGAGTGATGGTGACTGTCGGGTAACTTGCAAACCAACAGCATATTTTATGTATTGTGTGTGATTGTCACATTACTTGCAAACCAGCAACATGCTTGTGTGCACTGTGCGTGGTCACTGGCTTTGATTGAAGCAGCAAGGTCTCATCTCTGTTTTGGCAAGCTGAAGCTTTTGTTGTGATTTTTATTTTGATCACTCCATATTCCTCTGTGTGTGTGTGTGTGTGTGTGTGTGTGTGTGTGTGTGTGTGTGTGTGTGTGTGTGTGATCTGTATGTGTGCATGGGTGCTGTGTGTGTGTGATTTTTGTCAACATTCCTACAGTCCCCTCTAACAATTACCACTGCCATTTTGTTAAGCAGACCAACATTCTATATTTATGCGACATTCCACTAGAAGAACCATGACACATGTATTCAGTATGTGGGGTATATATATATATATGCTTTTGATTTTGACCATAAAAACGATGATGAAGAGAAATGGAATTTACGGTGCTCACACAAACTTACAAAGAAAGCAGTCAGCATTTTTCAGCTGTTTGAAGGAGCACGTTCCAAGATTTGAACTTGGTCCCACCAATTCGGTTGAAGCTAGGACTAGGAGTAGGAGGAGTTCCTTGTATGAAGGATCATTAAATGCATGCTTCATCATTTTTCAAGTTTGCCGGATGACTTACCCGTATCCGTGGAACCCAAACATACCCAACTAGCATTGTATACTACTGTTATTAGTTTTTGTATTTTTTAAAAGCCGGTAATTAGATAATAGATTGTGGATCTTCAGGCTTTCCATAGACAGAAATGAGTTACTTACAAAGTTCTGTTTGCTCAACTCAAGTCATATTTCAATCGAGAATTTTTTTGTTTGTCTTTTTCCTTTTTTTGTTTTTGTTGTTGCAAAATTTCCTTCTGTTTGGGTGGTTTTATTTATATATATATATATACACCTGCCTCTATGTTTTATGTGTGTACATGTGAAGACATGCTTTCAGCTTACGTTATTTGGGTCCCGCTTTGTTGTTGATGAACTTGAAGCATTCCGTTGCATGTAAACTGTGCTTTGAGCATAGTTAATAATTTAGCCATAAAAGCAGGCCACTTTTTCTGAATTCTTTTGATCATGCATTCCATTCCTTTTAGGTGTGCTTGGGACACAAGCCCCTGTGAAGTAAGTAACTGTAATCAAGTGAAGTCTGAGAGCAAATATTTCAGTAATTAAAGTTTGGTTTTAATTGTTTCCGATCAGCAAGAGTGATATATGGTGGGGGGGTAAATGAGTGTGGTAGATTTTTGTTTGTTTTGTCATTTGCTCAAGGCATTACTAATTTAGTTTGTTCTCTTTCACATTTGTTACCATGGACAGTCATAGTCCCTTGGGCCTTCTCTGAGATAAACTGGGCTGTTTACTGAAGCTCTCAGAAACATTCCATCAGCTTTGCTTATTCATCTGACCAGATGAGATATGCATTATTGATTAATGTTCTGATTTAAATAGCAAGCAGGCAAGAAAAGTCAGAATAAAACTAGCAAAAGCAAGTGCTCTCCTGGGAAAATGTTCTTTAGAAAAAAAAAGTCATGTTTATAAAACTATGTGATCAGGGCTCCCAGGGACCCCCATTTGAGGGTCTATGAAGCACTAATATTCTCAAGGACCCTCTAAAAGAATGTACAGGGGGTCCCAGGGATGCACTAGAAAAATTATTTTTAGCATTCGCAATGGCACTGAGACCCTCTTTCCCGCCTCTATGCTGTAAGTGAAGGTGTCCCTGGGACCCCTTGTTTTGCGGGACTATTGGGAGCCCTGGTGATGTTTACTTTTAATGGCAAAGATGATAAACACTATCACAAATCCCTTTTAATTAGCAACAACATTTTTTTTTAATGTTTGAATTTGGAAAAAGGACATCACATTTTGCTCAAAGACTGCTGATACACATTGCAGCTGCGCATGGCTTGTTTCTAGGGGTTATGCTATGCATGTAAAGCTCTTAGCTTAGTCTACAACCTTATCTAAGCATGAACTAACTCAGGACTGGCTGAATTATTTCCCCTTGTTCTGTGGGGACTGGGCATTTGACTAGGTTCGTAAAACAAGCGACAAAACCAAGTTATGAAGAGTTAGGCATCAATATTTTCAGAAAAGATTAGCAACACCATGCACTAAACGATCGTAAAATATTAGATTCCATATATACCTTCGTCATAGAAAGAAGGAAAATTTCACATTCCGATCTTTGACCCCCCTCTACAACCAAAGCTGAATGTAAACTATCCAATGATTGGTTGATTTGAAGAGAGGCAAGGTCAAAGCAAACTGAAAGTTGGTTATGACATCGCACTGGCAAGCTGGTTACACGCCAGAAATCAAAACCTCTTGAAAACTCTTATGAGCCGGATCCGGGCTATTCGTCCTAAACGGTTGTGCGAGCCATGAGCAGGATCCGGCTCATTCGTCCCGAGTGAGTTAATGCAATATTCATATTCATATTCATCCAAGGATAGAGGCAATTTCCAGATGGTGCACATTCCTGAAAGAAAAACCTAACTGTCCTGATTTTCTCATATTAAAAAACAAATGGCTACACCCCCCCCCCCACCCCACCCCCCACCCCCCCCCACCCCTATGTTTAATTGGTTTTTGAAATATTTTGTTGAGTTATGTTTTTGTGCAAGTGTGGACATCTCCGATTTATAAAAAAAGAAGAAGTAAGATTTGTGACGCATCATGATCTTTTGTCTCTCTCAGCCCTTGTTTTTAGCAAGATGCATAGTTGCAAAAATCATGCTTTATTGGAATAATTTATTGTTTTATGAAATGTTTGATAATCTGATGTTGGTAAAACATTGATTTGCAGTTGGCTGTTCGCTTCCCGCCTTGTGTCTGTCACTGTGTGTGTGTGTTTTTGAGTGTGTGAGGGAGAGAGACAATGTTAAAGCGAAGAAGAAGAAGAAGATGAAGCGAGAGAGTGTGTGTGTGTGTGTAGTTTACTTGCCTTTTGTTTTCTCTCATGTGAAAACTCGTAATGCATGTCTACGCTTGCTTTCATTGAGAGTTTTCCATTATTTCATTTTATTTTATTGAAACATTTGTGAAAAAAAAGATTTGATTTGTAATCTGTGCCGTGCAATATTTGTTTTGGAAAATGTGATTGATTTTATGCACTATAAATTATTGTAATTATGCTCTTTTCCCACATATTATTAATGAAAAATTGTCAACAAAATAAAAAATTTCTTATTATTGATCATACATAACTTAATGACTTTTTTAAGTTATTCCTTCTCTGATTATAATCATGCATTTACATATTAGCATTCCATTAATCGTGACAGATTATATGTTTATTGGGTTTAAAACATTTTTGTGTTTATTGTTTGTATTACAGATATGTATTTATGATGAGCATTAGAAATTGTATATATATATATATTTTTTCACTGTGTGACTTGTCATTTTGATACCCAACTGAAAAAGTTGTCGTTCTAGTTTGTGTTCTTAAAAACACAATCACCAGTTGTTTAATTTTCTTTGTGATCTCATTAAATGTTTCAACATTCCTTAAATAGTTTTTATTGATATTATGCCCATCTGTGTGTGTACTTTTTGTTGATATATTGATTAAGGGGTTTATTAAATTCATTTGTTGTTGATGTCATGTGTGTGAACACTATATAACAGGGTTCATAGGGGCCTTACCAGTCCTTATAAGTCTTGACAAATTGAAATCTCCAAGTAAGGCCTTACAAGTGCTTACATTCACTTCAAGGTCCTTACAAGTCCTGACAGACGCAAAAAACTGCCCTGAGCAGCAAAACCATACTCAAAATAGATTGCAGAAGCAGCGGTTTTACACTTGAGAAACATCGCTCAGCACCTACTCCACCTTACCCCCCTTCCCCCACCTTCCCGTTTCAACTGACCGCTTAGCAGACGAACGATGCACCGTGAGTTGTCAAGAGAAATTGGACTGAAATCTCGTTCTTTATCCTTGTGTCGTTTTGCAAGAAAACTTGTATATCTGTGTCAGCCATAGTTTTTCTATCGGCTTAGACATTGTTCACAATGCTGGGAAAGTGTTCCTTTCAAGATCGTTGGCTAAAGTAAAAGATGGAGATTAA